>CAKAOI010048347.1:34639-63479 GCA_916701655.1 Sebastiscus albofasciatus | reverse complement strand
GCACACACACTCTTATGAGACACACAGAATACCCTAAAAACACAACAGACAAAGTATTAGAAAGTCCAGTATTCAGGTCATGTACTTTAACAGAGTAGCAATACTACAATGTAAAAATGACAGCCCCACTGATAAATCAGCCAGGCTGGTACATTGGGTCATTAAAACTTATATCAATATCATCTTATACTGTATGTTGGTCAAGAAATTGCAGCACAGAAATGTCAAAGATATGTTTGGGGTAATTTAGAAACAATGTCACCATTACATAGTTTGTCCATCAGAGAGAACTGAGAAGTTTATTTTTTGGCAGTAAAGTGTTTCAGTCTAAATTCTTAAATAGCACATTTCTCAAATTTAGCAGAAATGTTTGTTTAAATTATGGCTTTATGTTAATAGCATATCAGCACTTCTTGTTTGACAATGTAGAGTGAAGACATGAGGCAGAGGGTCTCCCTGTCACTCCCCACTCAAAAAAATCTTTAAAATTAACACAAATTACAATTCAAGTGTAAACCATTTTAATGCAGCAACAAATTAGTCAAAACTTAAACAGGAATTAAAATACCAGTACATAATGTATATAGTATTTAAACATAGAATTGAATTGAATAGATTGGCCCCATTGTCACCAATATCCGATCCAGCTATTTGGGTCAGTATCGGCCCGATATCCATTCCAGTATCGGTATCGGTGCATCCCTAACGATAATATGAGTAACTCCAAGCAAAACTGTGATGACAAGGGGTAGGTGAGGTATTGGGTGTTCATAAATGTTTTAAGAAATGTTTATATTTTTGTTAGGTTGCTTGATACAAATGAGTTTAAAAAAAATGTAATTGAATATTGGCCATTTATCGTTATTGGATTTTTTTTATGCTCTCAAATATCGATTTCAATATCGGGCTCAGTCAGGAGTAAAAACAATCTTTAGAGACTCTATATGCATTTCAATAAGTACACAAGTAACAAAATGTGATAATCAGATGTAAAAGTTGTCATATTGTTACAGATAAAGATATCATAATTATTGGAGATAAATTATAGGATTACTATTAATGATGCATCAATCAGCAGCATTATAATGATCAAGGTGGAGCTAATGTGAAAAATGTATGTATTGTTGGATAGTTTAATATCTGGCAATGTACCATATTTCAATTCTTCAGCAAAGTACAAAAACCTTAAACCTTTACTTAAGTATACTTTTGAGGAGGTACCCTTTTAGTTACTTTCCACCACTGAGAAAATCAAATGAAGATAGAGATGAACACACACACAGATGAACGTGGTGTGGTCCTTCCCACGCACTGCCGTGGCTGTACAAAGAGTCAGTGTTCGGGGGCCTTCGGCGTGGCGATGCGTGACACGGCGGTGTGAAGCTGCCTGTAAAACCCACAGAAACAGGTAAGGGTCACAGACAACAGCACACATGGAGGGTCAGCATGTGCTTTCTCACTGAGTCTGTGCTGAGTGTTTGTGTAGGGTGGAGGTGGGAGGTGGGGGGTGGGGAGTGTGTGTCCATACCTCTGTATTTTTGGAAACCACATAGTATGAAACAGCATGTTCACTTGCATTGACGGACTATCAGTGAGTGTGAGCATCCACTAACCTTCGCCATGCACACACACACACACACACACAAATCATACATATGAACAGACGATTTTTCTGCAACCAAACACACATGCACACATGTACTCATCAAACTGTGAGCGCCACATATGGCACCGGTTTTAACCTTCTCTTTCCACTGTCCAAAACCAGAAGTTATCACCAACCAATGATGGATACATCTATAAACTGAGGATATATCATTAGCAATAGTTAACAGCCTTACGGTGTTTACATTATTGATACACAGCTCTTGAGGAATGTCAAACAAGCAGTGTGGATAAATAAGTCTTCCAGGTGGAGCTATTGATCACCAAGAAGCGGTGCTACACCTCAAGATCGATTGATATCTTCATTAGCCAATTGGATTTGGCCCTAACCTCAATACAAAATATCTGTTTGTTATTGTGTGGAAAAAATGAGTCCAGTGGGGATAAAGCTGGCAGTGCTGATAAAAGGACAGGAGTGATGGTGACAGAGGGGAAAATAAAGAGAGGTAAGAGACAGGGGAAGTGGTGTTGAGCGGAAGAAAGTGTATAAAATTGGAGATGTTGATGGAAAGGTTAAGGGTTCACCTTAAATTGAAAGAGAGAATGAAAAAAGATGGCCGGCCACTTATCACATCCATTGAGCACATGTGCGTGCATGTGTATGTATGTGCCTCTGAGTGCTGGTTGTGTGTTGCCCCGGCATACATTAGACGGTGCATGTATGTGCTGGCAGGCTGGTGTAACATCTGGTTTCCATGAGGGCCAGAGCAGGCAGAGAGCAGCCAAGTACAGCACAGAAGGTATTAGAGGTAATTTACTTATTAGAGAAAAAAGACTCAATCTCAGGAGCTGTAATTGTAAATGGAGATGGGGCTTATCTGAAGGACTATCAGTATCCCTGCAGGGGAAATACAAGCAGGCAAGCAGTGGCAGTTTAACACACATACACACATGTGTACGTCATAGCCACAAACACACATGCAGGCATGCAAACACAAGCACACATAAACACACACATCGACACGATCCAGCATTATTCCATTAGATTGTTTTTACTCGTGCTTATAAATTGCATTATCTGAACTGCTAACCCTTCGTGTCAGCACAATAACAACACGGTTGATAAATGAATAGGCTCTTTTAACAGGAATCATGACTTCACTGTTCTGCTGTGAGGGCTGACTGCTGGCCTGTTGACTCAGATATGCGGTGGGACATCTATCGCAAAATAAAATACAGTATCAGGCTGAAAACTTTTTTAGTTTAGTTTTTTAGTCATGGTGGAATTTTTTGTCAAATATGGAGTTGATATTGCTTTAACACTCGCAATGTGTAGTGATAAGAATATGTGAGTTCAATGCTAAATTTTCATATTACAGTAATAGTACAGATAATTTAGTATCACGGTAAATATGGTGCATGAAATGTAAATGTATAGCCTATACAAAGTAAGCTTTAAACAAATGATCCCATCTGCAATTATAAAAAAATAATAATTATATTGCAGTTGTGGTACTTTCGATAATTTTAAATCACAAAATAAATAATTAAGATCAAAATAAAGAGCTTTCTTTAAATATAAAAAACAAAACTTTTTAGCTGTGAAACATACGGTGTGTCAATTCTAATATCCAGGTTTAGAAAATACCATACATCAGCCTTAATTTTGTTTGGTGTGAATAAACACAAAAGCTAGAAAACAATGTGCAGCTGCTGAACAAGTAGTAAACAATAAAAGGCAAACCCGGGCCATTGCCATTATTGTGATTATGCAAATCTCTTGTGTTGTGATGACATTACAGTAATGGGTTTTTATCAAGACAAGAGCACTCCTATGAATCCCAAGATACAGAGGATATTTCACTGACTGGTTTCCCTCCTGCTTTGCCACACAGACACCAGAATAAAGCCTTTTATTCCTGTCTGTGGTTCTGCTGCTGCACAATATGTGGGTCCAGTTAGGAGACCCAAATAGTATTGAGGTTTCTTTGGTGTTGGGATGACACCAAAGCAGCAATTATTTTCCAAGCCGTTTCAAATGTGCGTCACACTTGACCTGAACAGGGTGGAAATAAACCAGAAGCTGGGCCTGAACGCTGGAAGGGTGACATGAAGGAGGGAAGAAAAGTAGACATGTCTTACCTTGACTTACCCCAGGCTGTCTGATAACGTATTGTACCAACTCCCCATAGTGTCAGTGTCAACACACTTGTCCAATAATCTTATCAACATCTGTATCAGCGAACGCTTTTACTCCATAGCACTTTTTGTTTCCTCGGTCCAGACAGACTTTTTTCTTTTTTTTTGTCTGAATGCTGTCATGGTGAAGTTATTTCACTCAGGGGCACAAGGAGATGACATCAATGTTTAATGATGCTGTCGCTGTTAACGTCTCTGAAAAACGGTCGCTGCTATCTGTTTGTAAATCTGATGACGCTTTTGTGGCTAGTTAGTCATAGTCGGCATGCATCTGCAGCGAGCTGGAAACATATTCACCTTTCTGCAAATGTCATACCATGAACTGGTGGTTCGGCAATGGAATAGTACGGGAAGTAAAAATGAAAAAGACCTGCGTGATATATTGATATAACCAGCCAGACAACGCCCCCGACCTTATCAACCCTCAATCTTTCTGGGCCTCCACTGAGTGGCTGACCTGCCCTGATAGTTGTCTTCCAATGATCTATGTCTCTGGTTTACTCCCCCAGAAAAGAAGCCTCACACACTGACCAGGCATCTGCCTCAGTCTTGACTCAGCTGAAACTGGATAGTCCAAAAAAACACAGGAGACATTAAACCGAACAACGCATTGGCCTGTGGCCTTTGTGGATCGCGAAATAACACGCGTCATGTTCATCCACGTCGGATACACTTGGAGAAATGCACCCGCATTGCGCACATCATCTGCTCTTTATCTTCCAGCTCCCACATAGGCGATGAAGGGAATAGCATGCCTGTGTTGTTCCATGTGGGTTTGTGTGCTTGTGTGGTCATTAAGCAACCTTGCTTGGCAAGATGGACACGAACAATATCCGCCTTGGTGCATGATTGTGTTAGAAAGATCAGATGAGCTCTTATCTGTTGTATTTATCTCCTGAGCACATTTGTGATCGTATGTGTGGTACAGTGAGAGTGAAGCTGATATGTGCCTCCTTGGCCTGCCATCCACCACACCCTCCTCACCTTTGCTCTTTGGAGACGGGCTACAGCGTGATCAGCAGTGTAAGCTAGAAAGATCTGGTATGTTTGTGTGTTTGGGGTGGGAGGGAGGTTGTTGGATTAGGGAAGAGAGTTTTTGGCACCTAATCCGTTGATGGATGGAGTAAATTGGGTGGGCCAGGGCTCACTGAAAGGAGGAGTGTGTGGGTGACGTCTGCCCTCAACTGTCTGCCGTCTGATCGATCCTTGCCGTACTACTGATAAAACAAGCTCACACACGCAGATACACCCACAGATTAAATTCCCTCCATGAGTCAGTGTTCATAAATTGAAATACCCATATTTGCTGGTCAAACGTGTGTGTCACTGTGTGCCAGATCGCTGAAGCCTCACTGCTGAGTTTACGAGGGAGAGCTCTTTGTCTGTTCTGTGTCTCTGTGTCAGGGTGACTTTACCGCAGTGATCTGGCTCGTTTCTTCCTCTCCAGCGCTCTGAAATGTTTTTCTCTCACTTCTTTATTCTCTACCATGGAAGAAATTTTCTAAGACAAGTGTAACATGAAATTCTCTTGACGGTCACTCACATCCACTGTGTTCTCCACAGTGCTTGAACCGACATTGCAAATGGACGCTGACCTCTTAACGGATAAAGTATACAAAGAGTATACAATTTAGCTCATTTCCACGTCCACTTGTGGCCTGTAAATAAGCATGCAGTATAACTTTTTGAAGACATAGGCTTATAGTATTTCTGTACATTCATTGCACTTGGCTACGATAGTCTATCCCTTCATCCGTCTGTCCATTTCTGGTCCAGAGAGATGCTCTAACCACTACTGTCTGTGTGGCCTCCTTTGTTGTAAAGTTGGGCTGCTGCTCCCTTTCCAGAGAAACCACGGTGTGTCATAGCCACAGAAATAGATCTGTGTTTACATCACCTTAAACCCAGCCCGCTGCTTGTTTTGAAAGATGTTCTGTGGTGAACTCGGTGGAAAAATGTTTCTTTTTCTTTGGGTTGGAAAAGAAATCACCAGGTATACGTATAATATCCACCATGGTTGAATTAACAGGGATTTCACATCATGAAGCGGAGTCCTAATTTTTTTGACAGCTTTACAAAATATGCTTCAAAGGTCTCGGATATTAATATGTGAACAAGTATTTCTTGATTTTATGTCATGACCAGTGTTTCATTACTGATGATGAGCCACTGTCGCCTTTCAAGTCTGCTCAAGTGGGATGCTGTTGATTATGGAAATTCCTTTGGATTTATAGCGTTGTGCAGGACTCCCCCTACAGGACACAGACTGACCTGCAAAGCACAAAAACCTGCATAGTCACTTAAAAGCATACTGCGTCAATTCCCATTAGAACACAGTCAATTTACTAAACCCCAAATTATGACAGGCCGCAACTTTGATACCAGTTGCTAAATAAAAATCAAACCCACATATATGCATGTATATGTATAATATCTACTGTGATAAATTATGAGAATTAGGCCACCACACTAAAAGGAAACACTGATCCTGCTTTATTTATTTTTAAATAAATGATAGAAATAACAGAAACGACTTCATGAAAAAATGACTCTCTCTAAGATACTGTACTCATTATACTCTATATCCGCAGCATTTGTAAACTATATGAGTATCTGCACATGTCTGAATGTTGATTTCTAAGTTTAAAAGTTTAAAAACTACAAATGTGAAGAGATATTAAACCTGCAGTAGGCAGAATGTTTTTGGCATCATTGGGCAAATAATATTTTGTTACTGTAATGACTATTTCTCACCTCAGATGTTTTCAGAAACACCTTGTTGTGTACTGTTTAGCTATAAAATTAGAACGTTTGCTCCGGCTGGTGAGCGGTGCTTGGTATTTCTTCAACTGATCTCAACATGGCTGCCAGGTCACAAATTTCTTATTTTACAGCTAAAAAAACAGTACACTACAAGATGTTTCTGAAAACATTTGAGGAGAGAAATAGGCATTACAGTAACAGAATATTGATTCATATTTGATCAGTGCTTCCTAGTTTGACCGTTTGATCGGAGTTCATGAGTGATTGACAGCCTCCAGCTCGGCTCTGATTGGTTGTTTTTCCTCCGGTCTGTGAAATCTTACAGACGCCATGCCTGGAAAACACCGGACGACACAGAAGCACTTGATTTTTTACAGATTATCTGTCACCTACACTACTGTCAGGATATAGTGACCATTAAAAATAGCTTTTTTTAATCATATTTGCTCCAATTCTACCTACTGCAGCTTTGATAAAGAGATAATATATAGTATGTTTTACCTCTACTACCACTACCATCTCTACTATCTCTACTACATAAGCTAACTACTATGACTAACGACGCTTAGTGTTGCCGTGGCTCATGGTTTGCATGAGAAAACGACGATAAGTCTGAGTGTTGTCTCCTTCTTGATGAGTGGCTGATAAGGCGGCAGGGGTCAAATCTGAGTGGTCATCTCCTCTGCACTCTCAGAGCACACTATAAATCACATGACAGTGTCTGGGTGCTGTCAGGCCTGCCTGCTGCCCACCAGGGTTAAACCAACAGAGGTCTGAGAGGGGAGGTGGACAGACGGAGGGAGGCCTGAGTAAATGCTGCTTTGTCTTTTTCACTGACAGCAATACAACTGTGTCAGGGAGTGACGACAGAAAAGAAGCTCTCACTGTAGACATAATCTGACATTACTCACTATTGACGCTCATGGCTGCGGAGGAGGTTTTATTCTGCAGATTGCCATAATTTACTTTCTTCTGCTATTCTCATATCTTCTTTCTTCAATAACTCTTTTTGGTAAAACAACACCTCTTGTCTTGTGGTCAGTCTCCATCTGCTGCTCCGTCTTTCCCTTCCATTTCGTCTCTCCAGTCTTCCCTTAAGAGCCAAGTGAAGGCTGGAGTAGTGGAGGCCTTACCCAGAGCTAAAGATAGAGCTCCTTAGAGCCTTCATCTGTCATTCTGTGACAGTATTGTAATCAGGCCTAAAAGATCCTGCCTACAGGCCGGACCCGACAAGGGGCTTGAGCAGTCCTGAGCTCGCTGGACAGCTGCCAACCCACGGGAGGCATGCGAGTAAACACAGCATAACCCTCATACTCGATCTAATGTCCGAGCATGGAGGACACATTTATACAACGCTGCTGAGAGCTGTTGAATAACACAATTAATTAGCTTTGACTTGGACTCCGCTGGCTCCACCAAAGAGAGGACGCTGGCTGTGAGGGTATCACGGTGAAAAAATGAAATGTGAAACAGCAGATCACCCAGTAACAAAGGGAAATATATATATATATATACGTTCATGACACAAACTGAAGACAAGCATGACCAATTATTGTGTCAAACAACCAGAACTGTATTTCAAATTAAAGGAGAGACTCAGAAGTTTCAAGATACACTAAATATGTCAGGCTGAATTTTCGGGAAATTTTTATAAAATGACGCACATGACATCTAGATTACTTCCATGATGTCATGAAATGATGGTGGAAATCAAGAGTTTACCAGGTTTACATGGTATGCCATTATTTATAACTGGGAGAAATCTTTCATCTTGACATTTTTCTGTGCTCCACTAGAAGTGTTCTGGGAATCGGCATCGCTGCTCTGAGTAATACGTTTAGGTATAATATGGCTTTGGTATGTTTAAATCCAATTATTTTGGATTACATGGGAGTATATGCATAGTGTAAACAGTCAGAGTGAAACTTTACCATCTTAACCAATAGTGGGATTTCTTAACATTTCCTAACAAGAACCAAGTGCCGTCTGCCACAGTGAGTGGGATCACAAACGGATGACTCTGGATGACTCAGAGAAGTAGTGCGTATCTCGAGATTACTTTAGCGATAAGTCACATAAATACCTGGTACAGCAATATATTTTAGAGCCTTGTATTTAAGCATATTCTCTTCTTTGTTTTTGTTTGTTTGGTTAGGTTTTATCTGGTGTGCGTATGCAAAGGTGGAGGGAGGCGGAAAGAAAGAGAGGAATGGGGAGAGAGGTGGAGTTTTACAGGATGTTATCAACATCCTGTCTGTGTGACCTGGTGCTAATGCTCATGTAAGACAGCAATCTGCTGGCTCTGGTAATCCCTCTGAGACCAAGAAAAGAAAACGCAAAGATTTCTCTCTCTCACTCACATACACACAAGGAGAGAGAATCATATAATCAGATTATTTTGTATCTAGTGTTAACTTGTAAAGTGACATCAAAGTAACATTTAAACCACAGGAGTATTTTTACGCTACCGGCTTTGATTAATTTTTGAGGGTTGATTCATCTAAATTACAAAAACACATTTTGAAACTAATCATAGTGGTGCAGAATGGTTGGGTTTTTGCGATATTCAAGTCTGAGCTTTCGCCTCCTCCACAACACAATGGAACTAAATTACATTTTGAAACAATATCCCCATACATACTCTCCATAATAAATAATAATTCAACATATTGAACAGTTTTAATTGGAATTGTCTACTAAAGTAATAGTAAACATTTCACACAGTAATCATTATGAGCATGTTAGCATGCTGACATTAGCAATTGGCTTAAAACACTGTAGATAGGAAAATATCTCACAACCTGGACAAATAAAAACCAAACAATCTGCATGTTGCTACATACCTAAAATATCATTACAGTACAGAGATGGTGTTTTTTTTAAGCTAACCAGCCTTTAACAACATATCCTTTGAAATGCAATACAATTGCCTACAGTACTTTTGTATGCATGACACCAGAGAAGGGAACAAAACACTTCTTATTCCAAGTAAAGTCCTCTTCTTTCCTCTATCTCACACCCTTGCAGTGAATAAGAGGTGTAAATAATCCAGGGGAGCACTACTCCCCAGCCAAACAGATGGATGCTCTCACGGTGCAGAGGGGTTAGCACAGTGATAGAAAGTGCAAGAAGAAAAAAGAAAAAACAGCTTGTAAGTATGCATGCAGCCAGAGAGAGAGAGAGAGAGAGAGAGAGAGAGAGAGAGAGAGAGAGAGAGAGAGAGATGCAGCTCCGGTGCTCCCAGGAAGTCTGTTAATGTGGGAAAGGTGAGAGTAGAAGGCAGGTTGGGGTTTAAGGGTTAAAGGCAGGGTTATGGTTAGAGTGCGTATGGGCCTGGAGCTGCAGTCAGGCTGACTAATGATGGATGGACGGGGCAAGAAAGAAAATGGGAGGTGGAGGAGTTGGGGGGGTTCTTCCTGTTTTTTAAGCAGACTCCATTTTTCTACCAGCATAGATTGAGTAGCAGCTCACATACAAACACACACACACACACATACATCCTCATGCGTGCATGAACATAAACACAAATTCCATCAATGAACACATAAGAATTAGCTCTGTTGACACCATACATACACAAGGTCTGCACACCAAATATAATATGAAGCACTTCACCACATTAAACTTTGCAAGGCGCAGTAAATGTCCATTGACGACAGTGTGAGAGCAACATATTTCTGGGGTCAGACGTGGGCGGGATTCCCCGGTGTCCAGGTATCACCAGCTGGCATCAGCTTACTCAGAACTCATCATCTCAAACTGCTTTTATTACAGGAAATTGCGTGTGGAATGAGCGCTAATCTGTCTTCCTACGACACATCTCTACTGGGGGAGCCCGATGACGCTGGGGTAGGTCAGAAATAGAGTAGGGAGTGAGTTGGTTGTGTGGTGCAATCCCTGTGAGAACCAATATTATATATTGTCATTTAAGTCACTTCAAAGTGAGGACATATTTCCAAAATGAGTCAATAATTGCTCATCCTAACTTCTTAAGAGGGCTAGTCAAGCATTAGAATTCAATTTAAAAGTTACTTTTAGTTTAGGATGATGACTTTGCTTAAGGTTAAGGTTATAATCAAGAGATAATAACCTTTACCCTGAGATTTTGAGTTAGGGTATGTGTGTGTGTGTGTATTTGTATTTGTGTATGTCACGTATGTGCGTGTGGTCCTGCTGAAATGATAGATGTGTAGAGAGGGAGGAGCGTGAGACGGGGGGCAGTAAACAGTGAGACATTCATGTAGGAGGTCTGGGTGCAGACTAAAGCCAGAGCTGTCAGGATCCCAGACAGAGATACAGATAGATCCCATCCCTCTACACACACTGCCACTCGGTCTACACAGCGCCATAAACCTTCCCACCGACCGTCACCAATAGATGAGGAGTTCAGTATGGTGCTAGGGTCATCAGCATGCACCCCAAAAAATCAAATCATGCACCAGATATATTAAAACCAAGCCTCATTGTGTGTTTGCTAGCATTTTTAGCTATACACATTACCTGAGCAATGGTGCAATCTTTGCCTTCTGCCTAACATTGTGCATAATGGTGGTGGCATTGGGTAAGTCTTTTGTTACTTGAAATAGACCACTTAATCACAGGCAAAAGGTTTTACTCCTTTTCATTTTTGTTAATTTTGCAAGATTAGACAGAGCTCGAGAGATTTGTGCGGCTTTCAATGCATAATTGCAACCTCAAGGAAAGATAGACTGTAATGAAAAAGTCATCAAAAAATGTGAATGCAAACCTCAACAAAGATTAAAGAAGAAAAAAACAAAACAAGAGTGGCCACAAAACCACATAATAAAGAATAAATGATGAAAGAAAGAATTGAATTGTATCTTTATAGTTATCTTTTCTTTATTAAACAAGTCTGTGGTTTGTTTTATGTAATGCAGAAACATTATAACTATTTTAATCTGATGCTTAATAATGTAATTCTTATACAGCTGGATTTATGATGTGTGCAATTCTAGTGTATATATTTTTGCCTATGCACATTTTCATAGGTTTACTACACATGCATAGTAGCAATTACACTAAATTCATATGATTCAAATTGTGCTAGAATCACACTGAATACACTTTGATAAGAGAATTTGGTGCTGCAAGAAATGTGCAAGCTTTTAGACTGAGGAATCACAATATTTTGCATCACAGTGTATTACCTTGTCCACTTCTCTCCATGAGGATTTGGTGGCTGCTTTATTTTGTTGCAGAAATCCAAATCTAGCGATATATGAAGCAACACTGTAATACGCAGTGTTAAAAAAGATGCAACACTCCAGATGTGATGAGAAGAAGACGGAGTAAAGGGTTGATGTGAATTGTTTTCCCCAGAGATGGTTTAATCTGAGAACCTCTTACTGCAGGGCGATGTAGTGTGTGTGTGTGTGTGTGTGTAAGCGTGATGTGTATGTGTGTATGTTTGTGATATGTGTGTATGTGAATGAAGGTGGAAGTCACCCCTCTTCTGACCTTCTTTGCGCCCAGGGGTCGCACATTGTTCAGGAGGATGCAGACACCCAGGCTGATGGATGGCCGTTCAGGCCGTTTCCCTGGGTTCATATTTGCTCGGGAAATCGTAATTCACCCCCTGGGAGAGGCTGAAGGCCGACCAGGTCCTCTCTTCTGCTCCGCACTCTTTTTCTCCTGGATCCAGGATGCGATGAAGAGGCTGAGAGCTCAGCTGCCTTGGCTGAGCTTTAGGAGTAAATCTTCAGCCACAGCTGTCCCCTCTTCAAACTCTACTGAGTTGTTCTGGGCTGTGGACTAAAGCCGTATATGGTGCAACCAAAAATACAGCGAGTTTTTTCTTTGATGCTTCAAACATTACTTACAAACTCATGTACATTTACACACATTCTTTGTCATCAGAGGATGTGACGACAGGATGAAACACTCATGACCCAGTGTGAATGTGATTGTGTCTGAGTGTACGCTGGAAAAGGCCTCACATTTTCTACAATTTTAAATGATTTGGTAAACTTTGTAAATCCTTTTCAAGGTTCAAGGTCAACCGTCCTGATCTGCGAGTTCACACACTTAGCAGTGTTTTGCAACATCCAAAATATAACTGAAAACCTTGGGCCACGTGAGACACGAGAAAAAAGCCCCTCTCTCATGCTTGTTTAAACCACTAAAGGTACTCTCACATCCCCAAACTTTGAAGGAACTCTCTCAATTTCGTGCCCAAAAATAACACAGAAAAACAACTTTAACTACGTTTCTCACACAGCCATGAAGTGGACATGTGGACAAGCTGGAACTGGTGCTGAGTGCTCGGCTCTAATATCAGTGCGATAAAATAAAAAGCGCGAGCAGGATCTTCGTTAAGAGACACATTGTCCATTCGTTTCATCCACTTTACTACATAATGACATCATAGGTCACTCGTGCTACCAAATGGGGCCAATGACCAAGACTGATGATTCCTCCGCTCAGTGCACGCCATCACCACCCGCACTCTCTGCCAAGTATTCAATTAGGGCGAGTGAGTAATTGGGTGTAGATGAGGTAGACATCGTCGTTAGGCTCGATGTGGAAAGTCTTGGAAATGTGTGTGTGTGCGTAACAGAGAGAGAGAGAGAGAGAGAGAGAGAGAGAGAGAGAGAACTTTGCCTGTCGTGTCTTGAGTGACTTAGTAATAAAAAGAGTTTCTAAACAAGCCACATAAACAGTCAGGCAGACGTCTCTAGAGCTGTCCAGGGCTTCCCCACCATCTGCTTGTGAGGCTCATTAATTAAACTAAAGTTAACGGAAAAAGACAGGAACCACATTAAATAGACGTTGAGCCATCTTAGACTGTTAAAACCTCATGTAACAATCCCTGGTATGAAAGCTATTCATTCCCAAAATTCTAAAGTATACACTTTTTGGGGGAAATGCCAGCTGAAATTCAGTAACTTTTATAACCAGGTTCTCATCCCAACTCATCATGACGCTTTGTCAGACTCCTCGGCGTCACTTTTCAGTCACAGTAAACGGGCTTAATGTTCAGAATTAAACAATAACACTTGTTTAAGTTCAGTCAACAAAACCACTTAGTTAGGTTTAGGAAAAAACAACACGGTTTAGCTTAAAACTACAGCGTTTTTACAGTGAAAATAGGGCACAAACTATCCACTGATTATAGCGTGAAAGTGAAACTTAACGCACAGCCCTGGATGACAGCCCTGTGCTTGTTGGACCCGCCCTTCTGCCCTGTGTGTCTCTTTCACTCTTTAAACTATGCCACAGCATTTTCCTGAGCAGCTTTCCTGAACAGCTGGTTATAAACACAAATGATTCTCTTTTCAAATCCTGTTTTTACAGTAAAAAACCCTTTAGAAGGATAATTACAGTAACTTTAACACTAAACCATCGTGAGTCTCTGTATCAGCATGTGTGATGACTGGTTTCCAGATAAGATCAGACATCAGTATCCTCCACAAGACAACAACCTTAGTTAATGTGTGCACCTCCCCAATGACTTTCCCTTAATAACCTCCGTTGAGACTCTTCAGTCTCTTTTGAGAGCAACAATCTTTATTTTTTCCTGTTTGCTTTTCCTTTATGCTCAGCTGTAATTGTTGAAATAACAACGGACAGGACTGACTGAAGAGAGTACACTTGTCAAGTTGAATAAACACAACAGCTCTGACAATACGGTCACATTGAAGCTGTAAGAAATATACTTTTTATGCAAAATAATTGTAATTTTTTTAATCATATTCTTGAGCTATAATTATAAATGTTGTCATCATGTTATAATCACCATACAAAGTTTATGGTGGTCACGTGTATGGCTTCCCTAGGTTTTTAATGTAGCAGAAATAATAAATAAACAATTTGCCCAAAAAGCGCAAAGATAGATATGATCTGTTTTTCCTGAAGGAATCACTTTGGAAAATGAGGGAAAGGAATTGACTGTAGCGTGCATCAAGATGGGCAAGTAGAGCCAAAACCTCTTTATCAGTGGCACAAATATGGCATTTGGAAGAAAATCTGAAAATATGTTTGAAATAGACAAGATGAAAAATACAGTTTCCATCACACAACTAAAATTATGAACTCCCTGATTACCACTGATTTAACCGTTATTGAAGTCAGTGAAAATATATTTAGTCTATTATCTAGCAAAACTGAAAAAGTAGTTACTGTAGACACAAAGCTTAAAATCTTAAAGTGTTCAAACAAAAAATCAAACAAAAAAATAATTATATAAAGAATTTAGAAATTAAAAAAAGACTAACTTCATTGAGATATTCAATGAGTAATAGTTTAGGACTTCTCTGTGGCTTTTATGTGTGTATGCATGTGGTACAAAATACATTATGCACATTTCAAAGCTGGTAGTGCATTATTCTAACCTTATTTATCCAAACGCATGCAAAGAAATGTAGTGTGTGAATGATTTTTGGCTTACTGTTGCCACTAGATGGCAATATAAAGCTGTTGTGTGGTTTGACTATGTTGCCTTTCATTCTGCGCTGAAATCTTTGAGCAAAAACCCAATAAAGAGCAAGTTAGAAATAATATTACAAATGGAATATATTTCAACAAAAGCTCATCTTCCAACAATAGGCTATTTCCTCTTTTTCACAAGTTTCACTATTTCCTTCTCATTGCCTTTGAGCACTCTTATGACATGAGCCTCACTTTTTGCCCTAAATTACATAAGCAGGACTTTCCCCTGTGCACTCTCTATTGATGTGAACTGTAAACTGTGCAAACATCATGGTTAACTAGCCATAGAGTTTATGCTCCAGTGGTCCCCGGGGCTAATACCTTTTGTGGAACAGAGCAGAGAACAGTTACATGCAAATCTTGTGATAAAAATATATTTCAACATCTCGTCCTGTTGCTGCTTTTAAACATGCAAATTTTTCCAAGATTCAGTTTCTCTCCAACAATCCAAGTTGTGTCAAAATGCATTTTTATGAGTGCATCACATTTATCGTAATGGAAACTATAAATCCAGAATGACACAGTACACCTACCACAGTTTCCAAATGAACTTAACTGAACACATTCACAGTCTGGATGATATTAGCACTGCGTTAACAGGTAATTCCACCTCAGTCATGTGATGGTCATGTTTGGATTCTGGTATTTGAAAGGGGGAAGTAAGTACTGTCACTGTACTTTCTACTTCGGCATGAGGTCGGCAGACAGCTTGGCCCATGGTCGCCTTCAGCTGTACTGGAACCATTTTAGAGCAACTTTAAATAATCTCCATCCCAGCCGCACCTGTTGCCTGGCCAGTGTGTGGCTTCAGAAAGAGGTTGTGTAATCAGTAGTGTGTGTTGTAGTTGGAAAACAAGGTTCAAAACCACAAAGATCCTGTTCCTCAATCAAAAACGGAGTTACATGTCATCAACCACATATTATGCAAATAAAAATATCCAAACTATTAAGGCAGTGTAGAAAAAATTATAATGTCTGCTATTTGTTTTGGTGCAAATAATGCCTTTTTGTGTGTAAAAAAAAAAAAAAAAAAGATGAGCAGTTGTTTTTTGAGTAATAAGTTTAATATTTCTGTCAGCCATTTTTAAAAGCTAATTTTTTTAATATATATTCAGCATAAATTCATAAAAGGAGTAAAATCTGTTTCTCAGGTATCTTTGTGTTGCCTCATATCTATCACCTTTCTTACCACATCCCGTCACCTCTGTGCTTTGCATGCACACACACACACACGCATCTTGAGCACTGAGCTGTGATGTCAATACAGCTCTCATGCTCCCCTGGCTCTTGTTCTCCAGGGACTGTCACCCCTCCCTGGTCTTCCCCTCCACCTCGACATCCATCACCTTCTTTTTCTACTGATAAGTTTTGTTTTTCTTGAATACGAAACACAAGTACAACATGCATGGATTTTACTTATAAACAAGGTATGAGTATTTCTTCAAAAGGCCCACACACTGTTCTTCCAAGGCACTGACACAAATGTTTAAATTGTCATCACAACTGTGTGGATTCCCTCCCATTCATATTTAACTCCCATAAATGAAAGTTCACAAATGGCTTTTTTAATTGTCTAAATGTTTTTCCACAGCTGGCCTCTGTGTTGACTGTTCCTCTTTTTAGTGGAGAAGTTGTGTGCTGGACCATCTTCCTGGGCTCCTTCCTGTGTTTCCTGTCCAGAGACAGATCAGGCGGTCAGGGATCACTCTTGTCAAAGAGTGCAGCAACCAGGACAGAGACTGATGCAATTCTCAGCTGTCGCCTCACCCACTGATTCACATACAATGAACCCAGTCTCCTTCTTTAAAGTTACTTTGAATCCAGGCCTGTGTGGTAACTTTAGATTTCATACACTAACAGAGTTTATGTAGTTTATTCCTACATTATTACTTTAGGTTTACCGATGTTCTTTTTGAACTTCATAAATGTTAACTGTTGACATAAATCCCTGTGAGATCAGTCACATGGCTACAAAATAGCTACAAAAATAACCTTTGTGCTTTTATCTTATTGTACTAGTAAGGTCCTGAGCACTGGCTTATCAAATGTGAAAAGACCAAACATTTAAACTATGTACACTGATGGAAGGCTGATTGATGTTGATATAACATGTTTTCTTTGTATTTTCCATAATAATTTATTAGGAGTAATGACAGGTGTACAGAAACATACAAATAGAGCACAAATGTAAATGGTTGTCCCTCCATATTTTGGTATTCCCCCCAAACCCCCTCCCACCCAACCCTCACCCATTGCTGATGCAAAAAAAGGATAAAAACAAAAAAAAGTGTAATTAAATTGATAAAAAAAAAGAAAAAAACAGGATCAAAATAAATAAATAATATAAAATAAAGTACACTTTGACAGTAATAATATTTATAGGATAAATCCCAAACTACAGATAAAATAGGCAAATAAACTTTACCACGTAGAAATAGACAATTTAACTGTTAGTGGTCATTTCTGTTTACATAAATCAAACTTTCTGTTACAATAAATCGCTTTCCCGTAAATCAACATACTTCCTTATCTTCACTTTTACATGTGGAAACGTTCCTACTGCATCACACAATTTCCACTTTTTGCGCATTTCTACATCTGTCTTGTTCTGTCATCTGTCTTCAATGTCTTCAATGTCTTTAGCTGTTGATTTAGAAGATTCCAAGTACTCTTCATCATTATCATCATTTTAAGCAGTTTTTACAGCTCTTCATCCGACAGAATTAACAGTTAACCCTGACAAAGGCCTCCGTAGGTGCGAAGCTTTAGGGACCTTTGGTTTGAGGGACATGAACTGATACTGATTAGAGGATATGATCCTTGATCAGTGGCTACTATGGTGTGTGTGTGTGCGTGTGTGTGTGCGTGTGTGTGTATACAACATGTGTGGTTAGGTGGCTTTCTCCCTGCGTCCCAGGATGTGGGCTTGCCGTCCACCTGTCTCTCCCCTCGCAGTGTCCTCAGTGCTCTCCCAGTTCCTCTCTGGATGCCTATTCTCATCACCCACACTGATTCTAAACCAGCGTTCTCCCCAGAGACGACACCAACGCCTTTAACACCGCCGCTTGCATAACACAACCTGTTCATATAAATCACAACTTCCCACCGCGGCATTCTTTGCATATATTTTGTCTCACTCACCTGGCATGAATGAGGACTCATATAATTACAGTCATTAGATTAAAGACATTTTTCCGATTAACATTGCTTCTAACTATGTGTTTTATGAAGGTATTTTTAATTATAAAGTGTGATTGTTCATATTAAATTCAAGCTGATGCATGCAGTGAAAATAAAACTCAAAGGTCAGTGCTGAGCCTGCAACCAATCCCAGGGACATGGCTGGAAAGGACTGAGGAGTCAGCAATGCAGACAAATCAGGAAACAACAAAAATAGACAAAGTAATTCCTTCAATCTATCAGGAAGCCTTTCAGTTTGCAGTTATTCCGTTTTTTGCTTGATTTCCTTGAAGCGCTGCTTTTCACATAATAGGTGCTGCTTCCTTTAAGTGGCTACTGTACAGCACAGTATATTGAAATGTTATGGAATGGATGCCCATGGTTACGCATGGTGGCAACATCAGTCCTGTTTGTCACTCGTCTCCAATGATTTGTTGTGGGAAGCCTCAGACGCCACAAAGAGATGTTGCAATACAAAGAGAACCACATTGCAGACACTGGAAATGTGACAGAAAAGAGATTCGTTAGCAGAAATGCACACAAGCATGTGCTTCCTTCTCTTCCTACCGCACTGAGGTGGGAAAAAAAAAAATCTTGCTCTTAAGTAGAAGTGTCAAACCACAATACTTTGTTAAAAAGTTCAAAATTCAACTGAAGTCAAACTATAGAGGCATTTCCAATTAATTGAATCAGAAGTAAAACAATTTTTTGCGAAAAATGGTTTCTCCATATAGTCCTCCCTGTGTCTAGGATTTTACTGTCTCTTCTCAGAAAGACCTCATATGAACTGTCCATAACAGTAAGAAGAACAGTATTTTAATCCTCTGGTCTAACACCATATTTTACCAGCCTTTTCTCATTCCCAGGACGTCAAATACCGACACTTTGTCACGGCGGTCAGCGTTTGATACGCCGCACAAGGCACCCTTTCACAGCGGTTTGAGACGCGCCAGGTTTTCCATTGTAAACCCATCCACGTCAATATTAAACGATATGGGAAAGTGACTGTGGTGAAAAGATAGACTGAAAGGACGGAAGGGGAGGCGGACGGGTCCAACAAACACAAGGCTTTCATCCAGGAGGCTGCTGTTTGTGTCCCGTGTGTTAAGTTTCACTTTCACGTTACAATCAGCTCTTTGTTCACAACGTTCAGTTTTATTTTCACTGTACAAACTTAGAACCATGTTGTTTTTCCTAAACCTAACTAAGTAGTTCTGTTGCTGAACCTAAGCAAGTGTTTTTGTTTTATTCACAACATTAAGCATGACTAAAAAGTGACGCTGGCGAGTCTGACAAAGCGTCAGTATGTGACGAGTATCCATGAGTACGTGCTGGGTTTGCTGGCTTGCTGAAGCTAGTATCTGGAGGGAATAAATATTGTGAACTCTGTTGTGGATTGCCTGCCTCCCTGTGGTGGAACATCCCTCTGGGATGTCTGATAAGATATATAGCTAAAACATTAGCAAAAACATTTAACATAGCCTACACATATCATGCACATTTTACACTACATTTAAAGGAACAGGTCGACACATTACTTATTTAGCCGAGAGTTAGACCAATGTACGTCTGTAGGGTAAATATGAAATTACCGCCAGCAGGTTAGCTTAGCACGAAGACTGGAAACAAGGGGGAACAGCTAGCATGGCTCTGACCAAAAGTAACAAAATCCACCTGTCACCTCTAAAGCTCACTAATGTTGTATCTCATTTGTTTAATCTGTACAAATGAATAAAAAGAGGAATTGATCTTCTCATCTAACACTTGGCAAGAAAGTGAATGAGTATGAATGTATTTCCCCAAATTTTCTTCGGAACTAATAGTCATAATGATTTATTTATATAACACTTTTTTACAACAGAATTACAAAGTACTTAAAGGGAACTCCGCCCAAATTAAGAAATCCAATATTTTATTTCCATGGCCTGGGAAAGTTCAATCAATATGTGTGAACATGAGCTACTCTCTCTCAAAGCCAGAAACCAGAGAGTCTCAAACTCTTGATGTCATCAAGTATGAAGTCTGGATCTACTCCACAGACAATGAATGAATGATTGATTTTATGGACCCACAAGATGTTTGTTTTCTTTTTTATATCCAAATGAGCAGAGGTGAAACAGAAGAATGTTCCCATATACTCAGAACATTCCCTTGGGTGCTCTCAGTGTCATCTGTACTGTATCATCTTTCTCTATTCATTGTCTATGGAGCAGCTCCACACTTTACCAATGACATCACAAGTTTGGGTGTTAGCACTCTAGTTTTTGGATTTGGAAGAGAGTTGTTCATGTTTACTAATATTTTTGGACTGTCTTAGACCATAGGAATATATGCATTTTGAAATTTCAACACTATAAACAACATTCATTCATTCATTATCCGTAACCGCATATCCTATTCAGGGTCACATTCACAGCTACGGGAAATTTAGAGACAACAACTAACCTAACCTGTATGTCTTTGGACTGTAGGAGGAAGCCAGAGAACCTTGAGAAAACCCACGCTAACACGGGGAGAACATGCAAACTCCACACAGAAGGGCCCTAAGCCGAGTTTGAACTATAAACAACAAAAATGCTAAAATAATGAGACAACAAGATGACTTTTAAAAATAGAAAACAGAATAAAACTGTAAAACAATGAGATGCATTCAAAAAATAAATCCAAAACAGAGTAATTCAATTTCACGGTTAAAACATATTTACCTAGTTAATGAATAGATACAGTTAAACAGTCCCAATCATTTTTCTTTTTTTAAACGATCCAGGATTTGTAATATACAGTATATAACATTTGTACCCAGATATTGTACAAGGCTGTAATTCCCAGTTCACAAGTACGGTAGTTACTGTATATCCCTGATTTCATGGTATATACATTATGTGTATCATAACAGCAATCCAGTCTCAGACATGCTATTTGGGGGGTGGGGGTAGAGTCAGTTTCCTGTGGCAGTTTTTGAAGTAAGTTCCTGTTCTGTGGAACTTAGAGAGAACTCCCCCATATAGACAACCACACACACACACACGCACATGAACACACAAAGACACAGACACACATTATTCCACCTGTGCTTTTATTCAGTGAACCATTTATTTAAAAATTCTAATTTAAGTGAAAGGGTTTTATCCAGAAATGTCATATGAAAAGCACATGACTTCTTTCACTATGTGATCTGTGTGAGTCATCACAGCAATTTTTTTTTTTTTTTCATTATTAAAAACACTGATTGACTGAACTACCCAGCCCTGTCTCTTAAAATCATGTTTAGAAACAACTAATTTATCGTTTTGGGACCTTACAAGAATGTATTTGTTATTTTATTTTTGTGTTTGTATACATTTTGTTGGCATTTATTTTGGCACTATTTGCTTTTTTGTTTATATTTGTAAATATTTATTTCAACCTTTAGTTATTCAGACAATTTCCACTGAGAGCCAGGCTTTCTCTTGGTTTGGATTTCACAGTACTACAGCATACGTGGCAGTATTCATAATGACCATTAGAAGCCCTGGTCTGGAACTGAAAATGCTTCTTTGTGTTTGCGTTTCTTTGTGTGTGCGTGTGTCCCTATAATTTTGTACACACTTCCCTGTCAATATTACCACTGTGCACCCAGTTTGACGTGCGAGATGACACCATCATCTGCAATCCGATCTTTAATGACCAAATGCGTGAGACATAGGAGAAGAAGAAGAAGAAGAAGAAGGGATGTCATTGTCTCATTGTGAATCATCTGGCTCCAGTTGGTCACCTCTCTTCCTGTCCTTTCTCTGTTACTCAGCTGGGAGATGGAGGGGGGTTGTCCGAGAGCTTCTCTGCCGTATGTAGCCTAGATCCCTCTTTTAGTTTCATACAGTGTTTTAGTTTCATCATTCCTGAGCCGGAGTAATAAACTGTATGTGTTCATAGTAAATGTCAGTCTCAGTATTTGAGGAGTGTCCTCTAAACGGCAAAGTACTTTGTTGTTGTCACTGAAGTGTAGGGCTGTCCCGAATACCATTTTTGGGGTTTCGAAGCTTCGGTCAGAAAGCTATTTGAAGCTTAGAAGAGCAGCGTGGCAGGCTGACATGTTCTTCTGTCTGTCTGTCTGTCTGTCTCCATCTCCCCCGTTTCAGAGACCCGGGACAGTGCTGCTGCCGCACTACTGTACACACCTGCACCTCTACACACAACAAACTGTGATATCTGTCTGAAACTAACATAATAATGAATGTTGAATATGAATAATGAATAATTTTGTGGGATTATTCCTTATTTCATGAGGTATTTTGGGAATTATACATTATTAGTACATACTTATATATAAAAAGTAAAATACAATTTTTAAAACTAAACATTCGAATAGTGATTTGGAGGTCGAATACCATGGCAACAGTCGAAGCTTCGAAGCATTGGGATCATCCCTACTGAAGTGATAAAATAACTGAATGGCTTTTTAATGAAGATTTTCCTGATCATGTGATAAAACTTTTAATTAAACTAAATTGCTCAAGTCAAGCTTTAGGAATTCCTCATTGTCCCAGACAATATGTCATATTATAATTTTTCATGTCTACAGAAATCGTAGATGAATGTGAAATTTAAGCCCATAGATATTTGTATTGTGTGCAGCCAAGCATTGTTCAAACCACAGGAATTACATTACTAATTCTAATCAGGATCTAAAATATCTATCAGGATTCTTAATGAGTTGGACTAAATGGGGAGATGCGAATTAAATTATGAATCTAGAAGTTTCTACTTGATCTAATGGTGCAGGCATTAAAACAGTAGATTTGAATATGTCATCCATCAACCGTGATATGAAGTCACTGAAGCATTGAAACAAGCAGACTGAAAATATGCTGTAAACTGAATATATATATATTTTTTTTCAATTTTGCCATTTCCCACCTGACATGCACTAATGGTTTGTATTTATTTCAGTTGCGTTTTGTAAGTTTAAAGTTGCAGTGACTTGCATAAGTAATCCACCGCAAACAGTAGGTTTTCTTTTGTTGTCTTTGTTGTGGTTATGTAGTTACAGTATAAGTGAGGAGCCAAATTCATAGTTCCACACATTGATTTTAATACTGTACAGATTGAAGGGTTTAATTGGTTTGGATTAAATGGTTGAAATGGCTTTCTGGGTAGTCAAAAAATTATTATGCTATCATATACTTTGGAAAATTGTTGACAGCAATTTAAGCCATATGTAATTTGTGGTTAATGAGCTAAAACATGATCCTATGATCATCATGGGGAACATTAACATTTATCAGCCCAATTTAGCAGTTACCATGCAATTTTGTATTGGTCACTTTTGTAATAATTCAACAATAAAAGTTAAATAAAACAATATGATCATATAAAGACAAGCACGTGTAGTTCAGCACAAACGTATTTTTACTAAAAATGCAGTTTACAAAAAACAATATGATAGTAAAACCTATCTGTAGTACATTGCTACATTGCATCTAAAATTTCATGCAATTTTTTGTCAACTCATACAAAGATTTTTTATTTACTTTAAAAATAGAAAATATAATTTGGTGTCTTTAAACTAAGCAAAAATATATATATATATATATGATGCATGTGAAAATAAAATTCAGCTATGAGAGCTAAATTGTGATAACACTCTCTTATAGTAAAAAAGCAGAAGTTAGACACAGAGTTTGTGTTAGCACTGTACATATTACTATATAAGACACATTACTGATATACAAAAATATTAGGGACATCCTAATACTGAGCTCCAGCGTAAAAGTCTTACTGTAAGAGATTTGCTCCATTTAAAAAGTCAAAACTAATTGTGATACTGGCTTTTACCTGAATTGACCTTGTCAGTGTATGTCAGGAAAATAAGGACTGTCCCTAATATGTTGTACAGTCAGTCTGGTACTCGCTTGAAGAGCTCCTTGCAGGTGTTTTGCTGCTGCTCACGGCTCAGGCAGTGATGGGCATGTTGTCCCTGTAGCAGGCCGGCCTCTGGGGGCCGCTGTAGCTGCACAAATCCTGGTAGATGCGGGCCATCTGGTCAATGGCCACATTATCAGCCATCTCCAGGTTTGAGCTGTTGGAGTAAGGCTGGGAGCGACGCATGTTCACTGCCTCCAGCAGCTGCTGGCAGTTCACCACAGTGATCTGCAAGAGAGGACACGGAAAGATGTGCTTTTATTGTCAACATACAGCATTTGCAGTGATTGGTCTATTGCTGTCTTGGGAAGGTGTCAAGACACCAATTTCTAGATTGAAAAAGATTGATATTTATGTTGTCAAATATTTGAGTGAGATACATATTATGACTTGTTCTTACCTGCACAATGATCAGCTTGCTCTTGGCATTGCTGAGGTCATGGAGCTCCTCTCCGAAACACAGAGTCACTGTTGGATCAGGAGCCGGAAACTGACCCTCCTGGTACAGCTGGAGAGCTAGAAACATACAAAGTACGAGAACAGCCGTTTAGACAATCTTTGCAAGTTATCAATCCTCTGAAATGTATGTTTTTTGCATTGATTTGGACTCCTCTGAGCTTTCAAATAACTATAAACAGACTCACCTTGAAGAAACTTTCCTGTGTCAAAAATCTTGACTACAGCATCCCTCTCAAGTTTACTAGGCATGGGGCCATATTGTGAGCCCACTTCTCCCAGCCCGCTCCAGAAGACACGGCTCTGGCACAGCCTTTTGATGAAGATGCCCTCTTGGTTGGCACGGACCAATACACCTCTCTCCAGGTGTCCCAGGAGCTTGCGTGTGACATGGCGCTGGCGGTCGTACTCGATGTGCTCAGCGGAAGGAAAGTGAACACTCTGCATGCTGTCTGAACTGTATAGGGTGCCACGGCCCAGGTGCTGTTGTGGGGCGATTCGGCAGCCTTCAGGATGAGCAACATGTGTATTGTGCATCAGCTTTCCTCCGTAGTAGAAACTGATCATCATCTGGGAGAAAGCTGGAGAAGAGAACATTTGCAAATGAAAAAGAATAAGTGCAAATGGCACAAAAATAATGACACAATGCATATAGCCTGCATGTTGTAGTCTAATTGTTTTACTATTACTGTGCTTAACAATAGATCTGATGTTATTATGATGCTATAACATAAATGACTACCTGAGCTGAGATTGCCTGATGGCAAAGGGTCCTGATGAGGTGGGAAAGCTGTGAAATACAGGAGGACGAGTTATTACCACAGTGGACAAGACCACACTGTCATGTCATTATCTTGCAGCATCATCAGAATACCATTTCACATGATCTCAAAAAGAAATAATCTCCTTAGTCAGCAAAGTTCAACAGGATGTTAGTCAATTCTTCCATTGCAGAATTCAACAGACAAGCAAATAACCTCTATTTAGCACCCACAATCACAAGGACATGTCACTGAGCTTTCCACTGTGGTTATGTTCAAAAACATTAAAGCTCATACGTCTCGAAGACAGAACAGTCTTACTTGAGAAATGAGACAAAATGCTGATATATTCCTGGACAAGCTTCTAGCCACAACACTGACTGAACTGTTAACTGCTTAATTTAGTCAAAGGAGTATGTGTTGTACAGTAAACTGGGTAGAAAAGGTTGTCTTACCATTGATGCTGCCATGGGACCAATACTCTGGACTGGCCTGGATACTACAGCCTTCCTCCTGCAAAAAAACAACAAGCGGTTGTCAACTTTGTACACGTTACAGTCATACAGACCAAAGTGGGAGCGTGGGCATGCTCGATGCAACAAGTGTTGGAGGAGATAGCACAGTGTGGTAATCAGAATAAAAGTGACTAAAAAAGCTCAGTGACAATAAAGGCAAAGTGCATCTAGCAAACGGTGTGACTGTGTGGAGACAGAGGTCATGAATATGGCTAAATAAACGGTTTAAAGTGAGAAGAAGTCTCACCTCTTTTATGAGCTCCTCTATCTCTGCAGGGCTACAGTCCATGTCAGTGATATCACCAGAGCTGGTGGCGGCTGCCATGGCCATCAATGTGCCTTTGCCGTCTGTAGGTGAAAGAAGAATGTATTATGACACTATGATTCATAATGATTGCAGGAATGTTGTCCTACAACATATTGGACTGGCAGTTTGTGTCTGTTAAAGGATGGTGGCTTTTAGGACATCAGTTGTTCACAAACTCACGTTTCTGCTCTTCCTCAGGTACAATGCGGTAGACTTTATAGGGCTCAGAGATGTCCAGCTGCGACCTTTCAGTCACCTCCTCAAAGTCAGGGCTTTTATTCAGGGCACAGCGGAGTCTGGTCTTCCATGTGGCAGGCTCAGCCTTGTCCCCCTCCTTAAACTTGCCTTTAAACACAGCCCAGGCCTGTGGAAGAAAAAAATGACAAATATTAAAGACTGGTAGTATATTGGATCAAAGTTGGCTGCTTCAAAGAAGAAACATGAAAATGTATTTTTCCAAAGCAAATTTAACATTCACATTTTTAGTGTAAAAAAATAACACCAATGCTTTACTAGGCTATAGCTTTATTATTTCAAAAATGAAACAAACGTATAACATTTTGTTCAAATTAGATAAAGTTAAGTCAAGTTTCATCAGAACCAGAATCAGAATCAGAATGGTGTTTATTGCCAGGTGTAAGAGATATACACTATGAATTTGCTTTGGGTTTTGTTGGTGCAAGTCAAACAGTATAATAACAAAAGAATAGATAGAAACGTTAAAATAAAATAAGAATAAAACAATTTAATTTCTACCAATATACAATATAAGCTATAAACAAAAATAAACTTGATATTCATAGGCTACAAAGAAGTGACAAGAATTATATTTGAAGGTCTAAATGATCATTTCCATTCGGCCACAACAGAACTAGACTTGAAGAAGCGCTAGACAGATGCATCAAGATTCATGATTAAGTTTTGGTTTACGCACAGTGCTGCGTAAAAACAAAATTCCATCTACAGTAATCTCTCTATCTGTGGGACTACACGAGAGTGCTGTCAAACCTTAAAGATGGATGCGTCTACTTCTTGGTTGTAGTCTTGTTTGCCTGCGTGTTTCCATGGGATTCTGAACATAGTGCGGCTGTCATCCTCCCACTGCAGTCCAGAGTACTGGCCACTCTGGATCTGCTCCACTAGCCACTGCTTCAGTCTCCGACCTCCAGTGTTTGACATCTTAATGAAGAGTAAAGGCGTTTTTTGGGATTGTTTCCTTGTGCCTAAATGAGGAAGATATAATTCATGAATTTGTGGTTAATGAGCTAAAACATGGTCCTATGATCATCATGGGGAATATTAACATTTATCAGCCCAATTTAGCAGTTTGTATTAGTCACTTTTGTAATAATTCAACAATAAAAAGTGAAATAAAACAATATGATTATATAAAGACAAGCATGTGTAGTTCAGCACAAACTTATTTTTTTACTAAAAATGTAGTTTACAAAAACAATAAGATAGTAAAAACCTGTAGTACCTGTAGTATATTTCTACATTGCATTTAACATTTCATGCAATTTTTTTGTCAACTCATATAAAGATTTTTTATTTACCGTAAAAAAATAGAAAATATCTGAAAATATCTAACAAAATATTATTATGATTTATCTTCAGGTAAAACTTTTTACCCTTTTAGAAATAGAAATCAAAAGTAAAAGCACTTACAGTGTGATAAGCGGTTGAGCTCTTGTATGTGTGATATCCTGAGATGTTGATGGATGAGTTAGGTCAGCTTCTCTTCGACACATGCCTATCAACATTATCGTGCTCGTGTTATGAATGAAGTAGCTGAGAGATGATTCGAGAACGCTGCGCTCTCTGACCAATCAGCGCCTCGAAGCTCTCAGTCGGTTCAGCCTCTTTTCTCCTAACAGCGGGCATTTACAAGAAATGGCCTGACACAAGCGAAGGTTGTAAAGTTGCTGCCCACGCTTAAAAAGCTATATACGCAGAATAAACCCGGAGAGTCACAAGTTACCTTGTGCTGTGGGGGATTTTTGCGCTCTAGACCAAGGTGATGCGTCCCTGCAGCGCCCACTCACTAGACTACTAACGAGAAACCTCAACAAGTTGTTGATCAGGTACAGAAGCACTACTGTCTGAATGATGGTTAGTGGAATAGCCCCAGGTTTCCTCAAGTCCTCTGGGAGACATCCTATTCTTTTTTTTTTTAATTCTTTTTTATTTGGAGACAGGAGTGTTTCCATTTTTTTAAGTGTACATATAGTAGCAGAGAAGGAAAGAAAAAAAAAAGAAAAGAAAAACACAATCAAATCAGGATCGCATTTAGCTGCGCACAATGTCTAAATAATGGGAAAAAAATAAAATAAATAAGTTAAATATATACATACCTGCATATACACACAAATATATATATATATATATATATATATATATATATATATATATATATACGTACATACACATATATACATATACACATACATACAGTACATACACATACATACTGTACATATCCATACAAACACGTGTACAAACATACATAATCATAACATATTCCCAAGAACCCTATATATTTGGGGTGCTATGTGGAGAGAAACAGAGCACCATATCAGATTGACAGCAAGCTAATATTGATATATATAGAAATAGTAAAAGTAATTCTATTAGATAAACAAATACACATGTATAGAGACCTCCTATTCTAATAATAATAATGTAAATATTATATTGGGAGGATA
>CAKAOI010048347.1:13532-34612 GCA_916701655.1 Sebastiscus albofasciatus | reverse complement strand
AAAAAACTAATTATCTTTATGTAATTAGCCTTTATTACTGTATTTTTACAAGAAATATTTTACTTTTAACATATATTTATTGTTAGAATAGTGATACACCGTTGATCTAAGACCATTTACATATAAATCACAAATGAAACATGTAATTTTAAAAAAAAAATCTGTCATTTTGAAATACAGACAAAAAAAATTGAAATGTCTTGAAAAAAACTGTAAAAAAAAGTGTTGTTTTTTTTACAGTGTACAGAAGCACTACTGTCTGAGTGATGGTGGTTAGTGGAATAGCCCAGGTTTCCTCAAGTCCTCTGGGAGACCTCCTATTCTATTAATAATTATAATGTAAATATTATATTGGGAGGATAATTAGGAAAGCTCTATATGCTGAATATCTTTTACTGGGATCAAAAGGGGGATTCAATTCAATTCAACTTCACAACTGTATTAATCCCTCTAGGGGCAATTGGTTTGGAGCAGCTTGTACATAAAAACATAGATAAAACATAGTGACACTCAACAACAATATATGTAAGCTAAAAATATATATAAAACAGGACCCAAAACGATTACTGATGTAAATTAGACTAACTAATAAATAAACAAACTGAATAAGAACAACAGAAGGATCAGTCTAATAAAGGATAAAAGGATCTGTGATGGTAAGAGGATAAAAGGCCATAAGAAATATAAAATCTAAGGAGGATTCAATAATCCGATTGCAGAGGGGTTAATCGATCTAGAATAGCGGTTAGTTTTACAAACCGGTAAACTGTAAGATGTCCTGAGATTCACAGTGGACTGAGTAATAAAGCCATGTTATATTTCTTTCCACCATCTTCATGGTTAACTGGCTTTTGGCCCAAATGTCATGCAATCAACATCATAAATGTATTGTTTTAACAGAGTAAGTTCTCATTTATACTGTCTATCCTTCGTAAAGTCAGAACATCCCTGATTATAATATTACTCTGTGATGGATTTAGAGCTGAAACATTAGTTGATTCATTGATCGACAGAAAATCTTCAACTATTTTGATAATTCAATTTGTCATTTCCAAGCAAACATTCTGTTTTTCTTAGTCTTATGTGATTGTAAATTAATCATTTTGGAGATTTAGACTGTTGACTGGACAAACCAAGCAATTTGAAGACATGGGCTCAGGTTTTAGAACATTTTAATTGGCATTTTTCCCACTGTTTTCTGACATTTTATAAACCAAATGATTAAACCAGAAAATATTTTGCTGAAAAAATTGAGAATTTCTATTATTTTATCATTTGTGACAAAAATACCTGGAAACAAGACTTGTCCGGTTCAATTCAAAAGGGCCTATTATAATATTTTTATTATATTAACTTGGTAATTATTATTTTTTCCTTCTAGTATTACCTTTTGCTAAATTCACAGTAAGTCGGGATGTATGCTTTCTGTTGAGTAGCCCCCACAGAATTTAACTCCAAGGAAACAAGTGACTAAGTATTCCTCGGAAGATTGTATGAGAAAATGTTGATGTTCTTCAGAAAGTGAAAACTTTGAGGGAGTATTCCTGATAAGTTTCAGTATTCTTGATGTTTCTCTTTAGCACAATGGACAAAATGAACCAAAGGACTTAGTTGGAATCATGATTATGTGGAAAATGTTTGTTGTCTACATACTGTATCCATATCTATATAGATTTAGATTTAGTTAGGCTTACAGTAGAATAATGTTTTTAATGTGAATATTGTTTGACTGAGCTATTCAAATACACTGTTGTAGTAATCTTTCCTGGTGGCGGGTGCACCTTTAAATTAGAATTCTCAGATAATCTATAATAATGTTTTCCTTAAATACTGAGTCTTATTATATTTTTGTATGCGGCGTATAATTAAATATCTTATTGATGGTTATTAGGGCTGGGCAATATGGCCAAAATCTTCTACCACAATATAGGTAATTTTATATCTCGATAAGGACATATATCACAATATAGTAGAGCTGGGCAATATATCAATATTATAATTGATATTGTGATATGAGACCAGATATCGTCTTAGATTTTGGATATCGCAATATCGTAATATGGCATAAGTGTTGTATTTTCATGGTTTTTAAGGCAGCATTATTTATGAACTTGCTGAACTTAACAGACTGTTCAAGCTGTTCTATTATTTGTCTTTGCCGACTTAATCATTATATCCACATTACTGATGATTATTCATCAAAAATCTCATTGTCTAAATATTTTGTGAAAGCACGAATAGTCAACCCTACAATATTGTCGCAACATTGATATCGAGGTATTTGGTCAAAATATTGTGATATTTGATTTTCTCCATATTGCCCAGCCCTACGATATAGCATGTTTTCTGGTAATTCAATAAAATAGTCCATATGAAATAACCACATGGTAAAGCCTTATTTGTATACTCCTGTGTGAATTAAATACTTGAAAAATTAAAAGCACTGAGTATTCTCTCAGTTTAAGAACTTGGTGCAAAATGAACATAACTGTTTTAAGTGATGTTATAGAGAAAAAAATAAATAAATGTAGGTCTAGCTTATATCGCACTAGAAACAATCTAAAAAATATATACGATAGACATTTTTATTGTTTTGACGATATATCGCCATTTTGCCCAGCCCTAATTGTTATTCTAAAATAATTTGGTATACCGGTTTGTTGTCATGTCTCAGGTGTAATTAACTATTTACAATTTTCAGTGTGTAAGCATGTATTTTTGAATCCTTATTAATTATTGTCTTGTAGTAAAAGATGTACCACACTGTTTTTTGCCATGAAGTTGCACGCCCAGGGTCTTAGCAGCTGATCCACTGAGTAAAACCCAGAAACCTCTCAAATCTTGAACGTAGACTGAAATTCAAGGAAAGCTTTTCTGAGTTTTATCCAGTGCAGTCTTCAAGCTGCTCTTGAGTCGAGCAGTTTATCTAGAGGTGAGCACTACAATACTAACCACATGTATACAGTAGTAATCTTCACTGCCCAGGATTTATTTTACTTACACACAGACACATACCATAGTGTTGATAGTACAGATTTATTAGCATTTCCATAGTTTTTGTCAACCACTGCATTTTATTATAAAACACAAACAAAAAACACCATAAATACACAATTAAGAAAATTAAATATACCCATGAATCTATAACACAAATTACGTATAAATCAGCTTTGTCACAATAAAAAGATAAATCAGAGCTTCAGTAAAATCAGGAAGACTTAAGCTTTTGGACTGCAGAGATCCTTCATATGTAGTTATTATAGTTTAACTCAGCAATACTTCATGTAGCTTCCCAATTCGACCTGCTATGCTATTACTGTACTTAAAGGAACATTTTACCAATTTTGAAACTTTCTCCTTATGTTACTCCTAGTTGCGTGTCCTTAAATGGCCGTGGTATAAACCAATGTGCTCTACAACTCCATAGACAACTGAAGCAGCTTAGTTTCCTCACAAATGACTCCCTCCTGTCTTGTCTGATGTCAGTTGATGGTGGAGAAGGTTTGGCTGTTGTACTTGTTTTCTTTTGTGCTCTCAGCCTGATAAGAGTTAACTCAGCAACAGGTTTGTTGGCTGGGACAGAGTTGCTGGGAACTGACAGCATTTCCTCCTCCGCTACCCACAAACGTTAATTGATGTCAAGTAACTGTGTTCCACTGTGGATAGTTGGTGCTAGATTCTGTTTACCGACATTGGTACATAGTGTCGACAACTTGAAATTTTCCTCAAACATGAACCAAATAAAACAAAAAGTACCAAATGGAATGAGAGAGGAGTATCCAACTGGGTGTAAACAAATGCTGTTTACTGCACAGGCAGTGATGTGCTACAGTAATATATACAGTAGGGGTGTAAGAAATTGTCAAGTATTGTGATATTATGTTTTGTGATACTGTATCTATTCTCAAATTTTTTAATTAAGAGTTTACATGCAAATATTAACTTAGTCTATACTTTATTTCATTGGCAAAGGGACGCGTCCTCTCAGTGTATGTGCCCTGTAAAAATAGCGCTATGATGTTGGATGTTACAGGGACTGTGATACATGCAGATTCCACTGTTCTGATTACATTTTTTTTACTCAGATTGTATGCAGATGATGGTGTGTTATTTATATTATGAGTTTTCCTAAAATTTTATTTAAAATATTACAATATATCACCTTGTGTACAGTATCACAAAATATTGAATCGTAACCGCTGTATCATGATACGTATTGTATCGCCAGATTCTTGCCAATACACAGCTCTAGTTATATATTTCTTGTTGTTATAAGTGGCAAGCGTATTTGCTAACAACACCATGACCATTGTGTGGTTACTGTGTATTTTACTGGTGCATGTAATGTCAATAGCTTTTACACATTTGACAGGCTTGCTTTCAGTAGGATGTACATAATAACAAATTGTATGCTGTCAGATAACTTCGCCAGCTGCAGTGTTGAGAAAACTAAGAGTATACCATTAAGAGCCTGGACAGGACTGCAATTTGGTACGTGTCAGAATAATTGGCATCAAATTGGTTGCAGATTTGTGAATTTCATTGTCCACCAGCACAGACTAGACATCCAAATAATTAAGAGACAAAATGTTCCTTTAAGACAGCATAATCAGTCACTTCTTTAAGGCTACCGAGCTGAACTGTGCAGGTGTGAAGAGTTCACATGAGAGTGTAGTTTATTCATCATGACTAAGGTGCTGAGGTGTTTAAAGTAAGGCGTCTGTGAGCACCGATTCCCCGGTTGTGGCTGTACTCTGTTAAGGGAGCAAGGAAGGTACTGGTAGTGAATTAGAGTCAATTCTAAATCAACCTCCATTGATTAAAAATGATTAGACCGATGCAAATAAACTATGAAAGATATGCTTGGCTTTTAAGGGGGGATTTTTTTCATCCTTTCCTTTCAGAGATGTACAAAAGCCTTACAGTTGGATACAGCTTGGGGTTGATTTGGAATTGAGTACAGGATAATAGCTACTGCCGTTTACAGACAGCCTTGGGCAGGACTGTAGCACGATCAGAGGCCCATGTTTCAGCTGCTGCCTTCAGCATCATCAGGTTTGGACGGCACAGCAGACACACCTACACTTGGATTTGTCCAGCGCTGGTCTGCTCCTCTCCTCTGGCTCTCCTGTTGCTCTGTGTACTGGCCCAGCAGGGCACCCACCTGCTCCTGGTCATTAAATGGACTGCGACGGAAACTTGATCGTAACCATGCTCGGTACTGGGGACAAGCGGACAGACAAAAAAAGTAACTCAGTAAATGTCATTGTCCAGCCATCCATTCATTGGATTGGACGGTGGGCGAAGGCGGGGTACACCTGGACAGGTCGCCAGACTATCACAGGGCTGACACATAAAGACAGACAACCATTCATGCTCACATTCACACCTACGGGCAATTTAGAGTCAACAATTAACCTAACGTGCACGTCTTTGGACTGCTGGAGGAAGCTGGAGAATCCGCAGAAAACCCACGCTAACATGGGGAGAACATGCGTAAATGTCATTGTGTTAAGTTACATTAGTGTTTAATACCTTACTGACTATATATTTTATGCATTTAGGCTTTGACAGGCAAATGCAATTTAGTGTTTTTCCCCAGCTATAAATCTACACACACAACAAAAATGTCCATGGAGACCTTTGAAATGTACCTTATATAGACAGTACGGTGTCTTTAAACAGCGAGTCCAAAAGAATTTGTCAACTATGTAATCTGTACTTCATGTCTTGGGTCTGTTTGCCATTAAGCCACATATCTTTGCTTTCGTAATTCTTGAATTAACCTGATCACATTGGATCTGAGTAGTTTTCTGAATCACTTTTCTTTTCATAAAGAAAGATCCAAAAATACAACCTTGAGTACAAAGGTGATTTCATAGTTTGAACTGAACTTTACCGAATTGAAGAGCACAATATCAAGTGCATGTCATGAACGAACGAAATGCTAAAAATCTATTAAAGGCAGGGTTGATGATCTTGAGAATATAGCAAGGGTACACTACATTTTTTTAAATGTGGCAGGTGAAAAACCATACCAGCGTTGTCAACTCTTTTCCAATGAAAGTAGCTAGCAGCACTAGCTCCAAAAGTCGCTAAATCTAGCGAGAAAGTCGCCAACTCGGCAACTATTGTTAGTACTCACTGCTGTCAAGTTAGCAGCTTGTGGAAGACTCCGGTGACGCGCAATAAGTGCACAGGCAGAGTACATGTAGGCAGGCAAATAGGTAGCCCGTCCAATCATTACATTCGCGCCAGATGAAATGATTGGACGGGTTTATTACAGTCCTGGGACAGCCACAGATATCGGAATTTTTTATCTTTTTTGTCAGAGAGCTATTGATTTATTGATGTAATGAGAATTTCAACTAATATTACAAAAAAATTTCTAAAATTTAAGGCTGTCAATCGATTAAAATATTTAATCGCGATTAATCGCAAATTAATCACACATTTATCAGCTGTTCAAAATGTACCTTAAAAGGGAGATTTGTCAAGTATTTAATACTCTTATCAACATGGAAGTGGGCAAATATGCTGCTTTATGCAAATGTATGTATATTTGTTACTGGAAATCAATTAACAACACAAAACAATGACAAATATTGTCCATTAACATATCTTGAGATCAGAGGTTAAGGGACCTCTTTGAAAATGACCATGACCGTTTTTCCTCGCCAAAATTTAGCGCAAGATTGGAGCGTTATTTAACCTCATTCCCGAATTCTTGAGTTAACGTTGACAACCCTACTAAAATCTTTACCAACCTTACCTAACTGACATGAGGAGGTACTCCCTGTGGACGCTGAATCCCAAATCTACCAAATATTCATGTTGGCATGTATTTTTCATTTAAGGTGGTAAAAATGGCTTCAGTTGTAGAGCACAAAAAATGAGAGGGTTTTGGTTCATAATGACTCCCTCCATGAAACTGAATAAGGGACGTGGTCCCTTGGTCAGATCACAGAGAAGTGTGAAGAACACTTGCAGCTAATGGTAGTAGACACAGTAATGGCTTTTTGGAGATAGATTCTATATCAGCATAATTGGTGTATAAAGGTAGTTATTCATAAATATTATAATTTATCTTGATATTTATTGTCACTACAATGCAGAGTTTATATTACATGCTGCATCTTCCTTTCCAGTAAATATTTTCAATGTTGGTTTTAACGACAGCAGCTGGTAAAAAAAAAAAGCACGGAATTGCAATTTCTTAAATGATATCCAGGAATCCAAAGATACTGTATTTTGTGCAATACCTTAGTCTTTACGAAATACAATGAAGTGAAAGTCACTGAGCGTAATACATTCATCTTCCTAAAATTTGTATTCTCACCCTCAACGCAAAAACCAAAAGAGTACAGCAGTGACTCATAACATCAGCAAATGAGTAATCATAAGCAAGATAAGAGATAAGACATCAATAAACGGACTGATATCAAGTGCACAATTCTGCCAGCTGTCATCTTGAAAAGGAAACTGAATCTTGTTAGAAGCTGTAAAGTGTTTTCAAGCCTGCCACATCAGAATACTTTGATTGATACTAGAGTGTGATGTCAGATGTATCAAAATCAAAAGGGGGTGGCATTTCAATCAGGAGTAACACTTTATAATAAGGGTACAAATCATATACTTAAGTAAAGCTTAACTAAAGCATGACTCATAATGATTTAATGTATGAATTAGAAGTCCCTATGACTTTATGTGATTAGTTCACACTTAATATGTCATCATTTAAGGGATGTTCATAACAGTTACTTGATACATTAATTAATATTCTACCAAATAAGCTGGATTCTTTTTGTGTAGCACGGTAGAGAAATGAGTATCCCGATGTGACTTTACTTGGGGGAGACAGAAGTCAGACAAGTAATGGTGACCTCGTGTGAAGTAATGATGAACACTTCATGTGTCTTTTACACTCAGTTGTCAGTTTATTGGGTCGACCTGTGGCACTTCTGTTGAGCTTCAACATGTCTGATCACTCTATAATTTGTCAACTGGTACCTGCTAGATGATTTTGGTTTTAGTATTTTAGTTTTATCTTTCTCTACCGTGCTACACTCCACTGGTTTCAACAACACAAATACCTTTTTTTTTTAAACAACTCATGTTCCAGCCACTATATTGTAAGCTGTCAAAAAAATATATTTACATCTATTCTAATAGAAATATGGACCTGTAGGCTGATCAATTGCATGGCCCTGAAATAAACTTTTATGTAAGATGAATTCAGCTAATTTGGTCGCATATAAATTAATGTATGAGGTAACTGTGAATTAACATTCCTTAATAAAGTCATAGTGACTTATTCATTTGTTAATAGTGAGCGACATGAATTCATGCATCAAATCATTATGAGTCATGAATTAGTTAGGCATCACTTAAGTATATGGTTTGTACCCTTATTATAAAGCGTTACCCAATCAGGTAATGCTCCCAACAAGTGGGTTTTGTTCTGTTAGAGCTCAAGTCATAACCTTAATGTTAAGACAAAAGGTGGATTTGAAGCAGATAGTTCACTGTGGGGAGGCTCAGGGTTCATAGATTAATTGCTTTAGAAAAAAAAGGAATTGGCACAGAACAAATGTTTTTGATTCTTCCAATAGACTGAAAACAACCAAACATTTATAGTGCAATTTATTATATTTAATACAATCAGCAGCAATAATAAGATGGTCCTTATCCGTCTTTTCGTGCTCTCTATAAATGGGATTCTCTGACGTTCTCTGAGCCTGTTTCCAGGACCCACTCTGGACTATTACAGTATGTTTGTGGACTACAAAGCTGACTTTTTTTTCACTAAATTTGCAGAAGACAGTTATGGGATGCACTTCAGTGTATTTCACGTCTTGTTACTGTGATGTTTTGGCAGTGAATGTTGTTACAGCTGCATTAGTGACAAAATTGAATTGCTGTCTTAAGGATTCCTCACTTTCTATCTGAGACATATGTGGGAAGAGCACAAATACAGAAATCCCATTTCCCCTTAAATCCTCGAAATCAGTGCAAGATCTACAAACAATGAGCATTTTTTTTCCCTTCATGTTATGTTGCAAGATGCTGACAGTAATACTAAGCACGTGATGAGCAGTACCAAGCTAATGCAATCCCAGCAACCCCCCTGCAGTTCCCCTTCTCTACTCAGTGGCTGGGTCAGTGTCATTGCAATAGGATCAGAGACTACAGTAGGTGCCTTCGACAGCTGTGAAGAGCTACCTATACACACCTACAATGGTGTGTTCATATATAAGACTTCCTGCCAATAGTTATAATAATAACATGCTGTGGAGACGATGGCTCAAAATAAAATGCAAATAGAAATTTCCTCACTCCCTAAAATGTGAAGACACCATTAATACGTGAAAGGAGCGCCCTAGTCTTCTGATGACTCAGCGACATTGAACCAGTATTGTTAATACAAGCATATGTGCATCTGTCATATATTCTAAGGTACATTGCTCAACATTTTTTTGCAAATGCTCTAAACCAGATTGGACATGAAACCAAAAAGTTTGAACTGATATTTCCTATAAGTGGCCTTCCTCAAAGTGAAAGTAGACTACGAGCACAACTATGAGCCCATAAGTCCACCGCAAAGATCCTTACAAAATTGTGGGAGTTCTGATTATAATATAAGACTTAATTTTAAGAATGAATTACGAGAATTTTTCATACAACATGAAATTAATAATATGAACCGTGCACAAATTAAGTTTCACAAATCTGTGTTATATTTTACAGATTGAATAACTGATTCACAACTATTTTTTTGCACAAAGGTCTAAGCTGATAGAGAATCTAGCCGTAGAGTTGATGATTTTCTGTGATACAAACAATGGCTATTTATTGACCTCTACTGTACAAGAATAACAAATACACAAACAATTATTAAAAAATAAAATAGTCCTTCACAACTGTCAGATATACCATTTTCCCTAAAAACAAGATTGCCACCATTAATGGTTGATAGGTTAACCACTGACTTCATGAGCAGTGTGATCGTTGCATGTGTCACATCCTGTGAATTCCTGTGCGTGTCTAATTTGAGTCACCAACAACAGCACATAACACACAATGTAATTTACACAATGTTAAGAATTTGTAGAGCTACTGCTAGAAAAATGCCAGAGAGGAAAACATTATAAAATTTGGAATTTTTAAACATGAAAATCTTAAAGATTACAACTTCAAATACCCATTTACTTTAGGCAGAAAGGCCAGCAGAAAGGGTGCTGGATGCTGTCTTTAGGTATTTGGTGTGTGCATTCATCATGTCCTGTGTGTTTCTTCATGTGTTTACCTCAGAGACTTGTGTCGTCTGGTACTCCTGCAGCTGCTGCTGGAAGCCATAGTTTGGGCCGACGAAGGAGCGAACAGCCATGACTGCAGTCAGACACTCATCCCAGCTGTAGTGTGTGACGGTCATCAGGTACGCCACCACCATAGTAGTGCTGCGGGACACACCTGCAAGGCTGCAGCAAAGCAAAGCACACAGCTTGGTCATTGTCATAAGGCAACTGCATGTTTACACCATGTTTCTTTCTTATAACAGAACAGGTACTGAATAGGGTTGTTTTTGGTTCTATCCTTTGAGGCATACCATACTACAAGCCTACATCCAAAGTGAACATGACATGTCTTGACACCCCACATACCAAGAAGGAGCTGGTTACAGCTTTAGACGTAAAAAACCTACCAGTGAACAAGACAAGATCCACCATTCAGGCGACATTCATGGATGAAGCTGATGCACTCTTTAAAATGCTGTAATCTGGAAAGGAAAAAAAAACAAAGAAACTGATATATACAGTACACATTTGTCTGTGCTTTGCAGTACAAAATATAGAAACTAACATTTTGAATCAAAAATAACATTAGTACTGTTGCTCAATAACTCATGACACCGGCTTGTTGTTGCTATAAGGTAGTGTGGAATAAGGGTTGTAAAGCTCAAAATAGATTATGCAGTACAGGATATGAGAAAGGACACCTTGAACTGAAACTCCTGTGTCGAGGCCCTAAGTTTGTGTTTCAAATAGGTTGGTGAAACAGTGATAACATGATACCGCTCTGGTTGTGACAGCAGAAACTGCAGGAAACTCTGAAATATAGCGAGAAGTCCCATAGTGGGCAGGTAGTTTTAGATTTTTGTTAGTTCTGAGTGTCGAGGAGTAGTGATTTATATTCAACTGCTCTAACTTGTCATGTGAGAAAAAAGGTCAGGTCTGCTCAAACAGAGAATCTGTGGTAGACCAAAGCTCAGACAGTAGGGACAGACAAGGGAAGTAACTGGTTTGTTTTTTTCCATCTGCAAAATTACATCAAGTTCCAGCATTAATTCATTCATTCAATCTGTGTCTACAAATGACCAAGTAAATAAAAAATACAGCAGTTAACCTCCTACCTTATGGCATGTTTACATGTTTCTGCACTCCAAGCTAAAAAGTTATTACTCATAATAAGGTTGTGTCAGACCAATGCATAAGACTCTTCTCAAATATGTAAGCCAATTAAGAGCTAAGAAATACAAAGAACACAATACAAATTCTATTGTACCAAAAACTGAAATCCACAGATATCCTGAAATGAACACAAAGCAGCACAATGTGATGCAACTGCTCCTCAAATATCCTACTTGTTCACTGTCAGGAAACACTGATGGTGTTTTGCATAATCAAGAAGTGCATGGCCCACAGCACCGTCTCCTGAGGAGCAGATGCTGGTTACTCAATAGCAGACAGAATAACAGACGGGGGCTAAAATAGATTGACTGCCACTTTTCTTCTTTCCTCCTCCCTGAGATCCAAACCCCTCTTCAAAAGATGTCTCCTCAGCACTTAGTTCTGTCTTCCAAGCACAGAGGTTTCCGGCCGTCTTGTTTAATATGCAGAAATACCTTGTGACAAGGATTTGAGGTTTTAACCAGTTGAATCAAGAGAAGGATACTGAAACAAATTGTTGAGCCACTGTACATTCAAAATGCAAAAAGAGCTTGTGCAATTCTATGATATGGTGAAATTGTATACAATATAATTACATCGGTACAAAGAAAACGTACCATCTTAGTTATAACCAAAGTACACCATGGTGGACATGAAGACTCCTCGAACAAATGCAGACAGACATCTCATTTTGGAAATGTTTGATGCAAATTAGTTTACACCTTCATGGTCAGTGCACACTGTGTATTAAAACCATGGTATACTTGTCATGAGAATGTAAAGAAGGGGAATACCTGGCCCTCCACAAACAGATACATGTGCATGTTAGCAACTATATTAACAGTGGTGGAAGAAGTACTCAGATATTTTACTTAAGTAAAATACCTACCTACACAGTGTAGAAATACTGTGTTACAAGTGAAAGTGCATTCAAAATCGTACTTAAGTAAAAATACAAAAGCATAAGCATCAAAATATACTAAAGTAAAAGTACTTGTTGGACAGAATTGTCCCTTTCAGAGAGTTTATATTATTATATATCATATTATTGGAATATTATTACTGATGCTTTAACATAAGCAGCATTTTATTGTGACAGCTGGTGGAGATGGAGCCCATTTTAACTATTGTGTGTACTGTTGTATGTACAGTATGTATCTCAAATTTCAATTTACAAGTACTCAAGTACAGTACATGAGTAAATGTACTTAGTTACTTTCCACCACTGTATATAAATCAACATTTAATGTAATTCCAAAGAACTGTTCTGTATTAATTCAGAGGGTGTTGATGTCACATCACTGCACCGGGTGTCATTTTTACATTAACCTTGACAACATCACTGACAATGGTGACCAGGTTGGCCTTGTTGTGTCAGCTAGTTGTTACCCTACATTTAACCTTTGTTAGGCGACCCGTCACCCACTGCCTGCCTGACGATCATAGACAGAGTTTTTCCTTGTTCCGCTAAGGGTCTTAGGTTGGCTGTCATTTTAGTTATCTTCTATTTCTTTTATAGAGTATGTGATGCAGCCTATTGAGACAGTCACTGTGATTTAGGGCTATACAAATGAACCTGACTTCCTTCATCAACCCGACATCTATCTCAAACTACAGACACAAGAGTTTTAAGGAAGTTTAAGGTTTTTCAGATGGCTTCAAACTGCCACAGTTGCTCCCAAAAATACAGAGCTTACTACGTGACAAAGGCAGTCCCTGCTGTGGACCTTACACATGGGAGGGGCCATCAGACTTGGCCACAGGGGCTCCCTGGTTGGTGGTGAGCATGGTGGTGGTGCGTCAGTTGGCCTCACCACTCCCGTCAGTCAGACCAGTGATTGTGACAGAGGGGGTTTAATAAAGCTCTGGGTGGTCGAGGGAGGCCAACAACCAGATGTCACATCAGGCTTTCCTTCCTCTGCCGCCTGAGGGAAGGACACTTGATTGCGACAGTGGAGGTCAGACACTTCCAACCCAACCCAATCACCAACATCCAACCAAACACTAAACCTCAATTCTCATTAACTTGCATATTACCCACCCCTGTTTTCTTATAAAAAGTAAAGTAAAGCAACTAGAGTTCCTTTATAAACTCAAGGACTCAAAGCCAACAGCATTAACTCTCCTAATCCGGGCCAAAAAAGTCCAAACTTTTAGCTTACTCACATATAAACTATGCATTAACGTACAGCCTAATGACTGATGTGTGCATTATCATTTCCTCTGATCCTAGTGGCTTGGCCTTTGATTCAGGAAATTTGAATGGAGAGTTTTGAATTGAGAAGTACCAATACAGAATCTTATACGTCTTTGACACCAAGGACAAAGTGTTCAGCCTGCATTCAACTAAGCAATCTGTCCCATCTTTGTCTACTATGTTGTCAGCAAGTTAATTATTCATCCCCATTTTTTCCTTGTCTTTCTCCACATTAGGCCCATTGGCCCATTCCCTCACTGTATGGTCCTTGTCAATGCAGACTCCACTGTTGATTGTGTAGCGAGCAATGTGCCTCCTACAACACGCATGGTGTTCGCAAGGAGCTTCACAGGGATCGTGTAATGCATTGGAGATTTATGCAACCACTTCCGAGATCTCACCTCTGTCTGTCTGTGCAGGAACCCTGACCAACCAGTAGACGACACCAATGCAGCAACAACGACACAATCCCTCACCAGCTCCAATATTGACTTCAAGGTAGGTCGCAAGACTTTTGCATTGATGCTCAAACTGCAACCCATGATTGATGCTTCTGTTTTGTGCCCTCAGCCCGTGTCTAATGTTTAATTACTGCTGCTAGTCTTACATGAGGTCAAAGGACCATACAAAGAAATCAACAGAAATGCAATGACTAATGTGCTGTGTTAGCGATGGCTAAAAGGGTGGAGGGACAGCTCATGCCTCTTTCAACACCGAGTCTGCCTCCTGATGAACAATGACACATTGAACACTCACTCTCTCTCTCTCTCTCTCTGTCTCTAGCTAATAATTGTTCTTATCACTTTACTTCATATATCTACATGTCATGAGATGAACGGAACTGATAAATGATTTACATAAACTAAGAGCTACTGGTCCCTTTGCCCTCTACTGTGCTGCTTAAATTTAACCACTCACTGTATAAATAAAACAGCCAAGCCATTATTAGTAGTAAATATCTAGAAACTACCAACAGGATTCGTGCAATTAAAATAATCAATAAATCTGTTTTCTAAACGGACAAAAGTCGGTTTGCATTGGGCCGTCACACCCTGGTGCCACAATCTGGAGGGTTATAGTGTTGAAATAATACTGCCTGACTCATCAGCCCTTCTCAATGACAACTGACATTTAAAATCGGAGGTATGAACACAACTCATACAGTACATCTGATTGTCTATGCCTGAGTGTGTGTGTTTGTGCTTACTCACAGGTTCTGGCTGGAAGCATCAGCTGCATGAATACAAAGATACGTCATGTCCTGTAAAACATACATGCATAACAACTGAAACAAATTTGAGAACATAGACCTCACACGTCATATCTGAATGCTACCTGTGAATCTTCACCTGTATTTATATATTATTGGCTAAAATAATGAACAATTTCTTGTTTAAATGTGTAGTAACAGGCCTAAATGAATATAAATTATGGCTGTCAAAGTTAACACGATAACTATGTGTTAACGTAAATTTGTTTTAACACCACTAATTTCTTTAACACAATCGATCTTTAAGTGGCTTAGTGGGCTCAGTTTTAAAATTAGAGTGAAGATATCATATGAAACTACAAAAACCTAAGGAATCCATTGGTGCCAACCATGTCATACTAGCTTGTCGAGAAGGAGGTTAAATAACACTCCAAACTTGCGCTAAATTTTGACTGACTGACTTGAAAAACTATCATAGCCATTTTCAAAGGGGTCCCTTGACCTCTGACCTCAAGATATGTGAATGAAAATGGGTTCTATGGGTACTCACGAGTCTCCCCTTTACAGACATGCCCACTTTATGATAATCACATGCAGTTTGGGGCAAGTCATAGTCAACTCAGCACACTGACACACTGACAGCTGTTGTTGCCTGTTGGGCTGCAGTTTGCCATGTTATGATTTGAGCATATTTATTTATGCTAAATGCAGTACCTGTGAGGGTTACTGGACAGTATTTGTCATTGTTTCGTGTTGTTAATTGATTTCCAATAATAGATATATACATACATTTGCATAAAGCAGCATATTTGCCCACTCCCATGTTGATAAGAGTATTAAATACTTGACAAATCTCCCTTTAAAGTACATTTTGAACAGATAAAATAATCATGGACAATCATGCAATTAATCGTGATTAAATATTTGAATCGACTGACAGCCCTAATATAAATGTTATATATATGTATATATTTAACTCACTGTTCAAGACGATCATAAGAAACTGGCTGAACACTTGAATTTGTCTGACACCTGGATGTGACACACTGAACATTTTGTAAGTTTTGCTAAGGCACAATGGACAACAAGGCCCTCTGTAATAAATGACTGCTATAAATATCAGTCTCAGAACATAGTGTAGAATAATACATTTACTACCCCTGAATTAAATATTTTACTTTTTATTTGCCATGTAATTACACGAGATTAGAGTGGCTAAAGAAACTTCACATGGTCTCTGAGATTATTATTAGCTCCTGTCCGTAAACACACACACCACTCATTTAAACTGAAGCATTTAAACTGCAAAGCATCTCAGACACAAAGCCCTCTTGCTCCAACCATAACTCATCACCACCCCCAGCTGGCTGACAGGACACATCACATTATTACATGCAGAGTCATACCAAAGACTCCATGTAAAATTTTCGCAGGAAGTACAAATAGTTTGACCCAGCCAACCTGGATTTTCCCACTAACCTCAAACACGGGTTTAGCATTGTTGTACACAGACAGGATGTGGGTGATGCCATTCTTTGACAGACTTTCTCTGTTTTCTGCATCTGGGACAAAGAGAAAGAGGAATATATCAGAGTCATGTACTGTACTGTCATGTACTGTCATTGTAAGGTGCTGCAGAGGCTGGTCTGTTAGCTGTTTACTCTCCTGCAACATCATTTGGTACAGCCTGTGGTCACTTGTTACTGTCACTTGAACTAATTTTAGCCATTATGCTCGTGCCATCTTGTGGAACCATCATCAGGGCAGCTAAAGTTAGAAAGCTGCAAATGCCACATTTGCTGGGAAGGGGTTGTTCCAGACCAGGGAGTGACACACTTATGACTGTTGACTGTTTATTTTAGCCAATGTGAAGCAGCACCTTCTTCTAGCTTAATTGTCTTTTGTCAACTAGGCGTTTGCATCTCTTTACACTGAAATCTGCGTTTGACAGAAGAACTACTTTCAGCTACAGCATCTGATGTTTGATAGTTAAAACCTGTATATACGCACAGCACTTAAGTTGAAACCCATTCACAGTGAATATTGGCAAAATGCAAGTTTTCTGTCCAGCTGTTTGTCCATATTATTAATACTATGTGCTGCATTATGCCTATAAAACAAAGCAACGTTAAGTATACTAATGGTAAAGTGTTGCAATATTCTACAGTATCAATCCCTTACCACTCACTCCTACATGCATTCATGGCCTATAACGATGGCCTTCTGCCTGATCCGACCCAGCTATACTGTATGTAACAAATTTACAAACATCAAGTTACATCATGTTTGTCTTACCTCTTATATTCCCAAGGTAGAGCCCATCGACAACCTGTGAAGCAGCAGTCACAGACATGTTGCGTTCAGGTTAGATATTCATTACAGTCCAGCTTCAAAATCTTCACTTGAAAAAGGAACAAATGTCCCGGGTTGAGCCAGATTGGATTTAAGGCTTAAGGCTTAAGACCAGCGAATCATTCCCTGCAGCCTTACAAGGCCTGAAGCAACGATGCATGATTATCAGGACAAAATGATGAGTGGCAAGCAGCCACCAAGTGTTGCTGCACTTTGGTACCATGAAACAGTAGGTGTCGGAAGATAATTAAGTACTGGATTCACACTAATAGAATGTATGACTAACTCGTCCTGTTGTGAATGGAAAATACAGATGACTCATTTTGTATGTTTATGCAAAGTATTTTTAAGACAAAATTAAAATGTTCTAGTCTTACTTTAGTGATGTAAAATGTCATAGTATAGTATAGTATGCCATCAAAACGTCATAAAAAAATTTATAGTATATTACATTTTAAAAATGTCATAGTATAGTATGCCACAAAAAAGTCATGAAAAATGTCATAGTATAGTATGCCAAATATATATTTATATAGTATGTCAAAAATGTCAATAGTATAGTACGTCATGAAAAAAAGTAATAATAAAATGTCAGTTTAGTATGTCAAAAATAATGTTATAAAAATATCAATAGCATGTCAGGGAAATGCCATAAAAATGGAATAAAAAAACATTTAAAAAATGTCATTGTATAATATGCCATAAAAATGTAATAAAAAACATAATTTTTCAAAGAGAAATTTTGCTAAACATGCATTATGGAAATGTATTTTCACTTTCTGGGCATCAGTGTAATTTTGGATGTTAGCAGTGGACTTTTCACCATTATTTGAAAAGTAAATGGTTACGTCACAATATCATAATTGGGCGGACAAATAAAATATTAGCCAGACTTGACATAAAGAATAACAATGTTATAATAATCTATTCAACCTCAGAGCAAAGTTGCATGAACCCCTCCTCAGAGGGTCAGAGGTCAGGGTCAGCCACAGTAGCCCTGATTCAGTGCCTTGCTTTTGAGCACTTCAGCACAGTGGAAATTTGAGAGTAAAACCAGGCCTTCTGGTTCAGGGCCAGTCTCTCAAATCACCGTACCAACATGCTGTATGGAGTATAATCATTTGCATCGAACACAATTGCATGAATCATAAATCTAGAATAAATGAATAAAATTAAATGTCATCAAATCTCAAGCCTGTTTAAGCTGCACTGAAAAGGTGAACTATCTGCTGCTCTTAAAGCTTCTGAGCTCAATATACAAAGTGCATCCTTTGGTTTATTTCCATTGCTTATTTCATTTTTAATTTAATTTCAAAATTTATTTCGAACATGTACAATACAAAAAAAATAAAATCAAAAATAAGGAAAAAGAATGATCATACCAACAAGTGGACAGTCACAAGTAGTATTTACATACAATGAACAGCATTAGAAAAATAAATTGTCAACATTTGATGCCTTGATTTACATATTCGAAAAGGAGTGAGAAGAAGTATAGACTTATTTAATCCCACCCCTTCTCCATACGTAAATAATTAATTATTAACCAGCTTCCTTATTGAGCAATACATATACTCTAATTAAATTTTCTATAATTGTTATTATTATTTATAATTATTCTAACTATAATTATTACCTTTAATCTATGTCATAGAGAAATATAAATAAATGACTGATATAATTATCCTTATCAAAATATAAATTAGTTATCAGTCCAGAACACCAATTCATTACTTATAATATAACTTAATCACAATACCAATTCATCACTTACATATTTATCTTAATCATATTGACTATTTGTTATCTTTGCTCCCAGTAGACCACTTACACACCAAAAACTGACAATTACCTGATATTTTTCAGGTGGAATTTCATTCATTCATTTCATTCTCACTGTGCAATATCATTTTCCACTTGTGCAATTTTGTCAATAGTATGTTTATTGTCAATACTGTATATACTGATCCTATTTTAATACTTCTTTCTATTTAATTGTTTCACTTTGTTTAGCTCTTTTTTTTTTTTTTACTGTTAGCTGATGCATCTTGTTTTTTGCACCATCCCATTTGCTGCTGTACACTGCAAAATTCCCCACTGCAAGAATAATAAAGGAATATCTTATCTTATCTTGTACATACATACAGTGCATACAGTACATACAGTACATACAGTACATACATACATACATTCAGTGGTAGCCTACTTAACTATTGTACTTTTAAGGTAATTGCACTTTGCACGAGTATTTCCATTTACTACTTCTATAGGCCTATAGGCCTACTTCTACTCCACTACAATTCAGAGCCAAATACATTTATTTGAATGCTATAGTTATCCTAGTTACTTTGCAGATTCAGATTACTGTAATAATGATACAAAATATAATCAACAAAGAAAATATTATGTAGGCTATAAGACAAGATAAGATAAGATACTTCACTTCATTATTCTGACAGCTATAGGAAGTACCAGTTACTTTACAAATTAATATTTTACATTCAAGTCATATGATGAACTTGATAATATGGTAAAAATGTGATGCATTGCCATAAACTACTCAGTCAACAGCATATGAGAGTGGTGGAAAGTAATGCTTATGCTTTTACTTCAGTGAAATTGTATTATTATTTATTCCACCATTAGATAGATAGATAGATAGATAGATAGATAGATAGATAGATAGATAGATAGATAGATAGCTGTTGTGCACTGCAAATTCCCCCACTGTGGGACTAATAAAGGAATATCTTATGTTATTTTATATAATACAAAGTGCATCCTTTGGTTTATTTACATTGCTTATCATATCAGTGTAGGGACAGAGCACAACATGTCACATGATTGATTAAATTGATTGAATGATCACAGTAGGGACCCTCTTTACTCTTTGTAAAGTGTTACCATGACATGAATATAAAACAAAACAAAGCCTACCTTATTCATCCCATTGCCCATGACGACTCTGGATCAGTCTGCGATGAGCTAACACTTCAACAACTAGACCTGCTGCGATATCATGGACTTTGAATCTCATAAAACTGGACAACCTTTCACTTGAGTCGCTATGTTTGTCTTCTATTCAACATCATTATCAAGTTATACTAATGTCCTTTAAAGCAGTAATGTTATTAATTCAGTCTCAATCTCGTCCCAGCTCCAACAACAACAGCAACAGACCTCGTCTTGTATCGTCTTCCGGATTGTTTTGACGTGAAACAACTGCAGCTGCTGGTTCATCCGGTAAGTGACATCACAGCACGTTGCCGGGGTTACCGTCGGCTGTACATTCCAATACTTCACCCTACATACATGTGTTGTAGAGCATACATAAAGTCTGGGATTTAATTATTTTTCTGGTATTTTTTTATTTATTTTTCTGGTATTTTTTTATTTATTTTTCTGGGATTTATTTTTATTTATTTTTCTGGGATTTTTTAATTTATTTTGCAACACCCACTTGGATACATTATGAAGATGATGTAATTAGTTCATCCATTAAATGGGCATAAACCCTATAATCCCTTTACCTCACACATGTGTTGTAGAGCATACATACAGTCTGGGATTTATTTATTTTTATTTTTAACTTTATTCTTTTTTTTATTATTTTAGACAGATTATGAGGAAACCATAAATCTATTTATCTATAAATCTACCTATTTTGCAACACCCACTTGGATAAATTATGAAGATGACGTACTTAGTTCATCCATAAAATGGGCATAATAATAATAATAATAAATTGGATTTATATAGCACCTTTCAGAAACCCAAGGACGCTTTACAAAGGGGGCACACAAAATCATACTAATAAATAACACAGAGGAGAAACTATAGCTAAGTAATTAAAAGAGTGATGTGTAGGAAGAGT
>CAKAOI010048347.1:0-13512 GCA_916701655.1 Sebastiscus albofasciatus | reverse complement strand
AGAAGAGGAGAGGAAGAGGAGTAGGAGAAGGAAGGAGAAGAAGAGGAGGAGAAGAAGAGGAGAAGAAGAAGGGGAGGAGGAGAAGAAGAAGAGGAGAGGAAGAGGAGGAGGAGAAGAAGAAGAAGAGAGGAAGAGGAGGAGGAGGAGAAGGAAGAAGAAGAAGAAGAGGAGGAGGAGGAGGAAGAAGAAGAAGAAGAAGAAGAAGAAGAAGAGGAGGAGAAGGAAGAAGATGAAGAAGAAGGAAGAAGGAGAAGAAGAAGAAGAAAAAGAGGAGAAGAAGAAGAGGAGAGGAAGAGGAGGAGGAGGAGAAGGAAGAAGAAGAAGAAGAAGAAGAAGAAGAAGAAGAACAAGAACAGACTTCAACATAACACCGGTGCTGACACCAGCCTACATACCCGCCTCATGAAGAAGAACTACTACTACTACTACTACATACCTGTCCCAGCAGCGCCAGCAGCGTCCCGGCCTGCATCTCTCTGCAGGGCAGCTGCTCGGAGACCCTCTGCAGCCTCTCCTCCTCATACCCGGCTTGTTGTAACAGCGCTGACATCCCGATGCTGTATATGACACTGTGAGGAGGTCAGTGACGACACACAACCAGGCTAACGTCAGCTATCTATCTAGCTACCTTTAACGGTTAGTTACAGCACACTCAGCACGATATTCACTATAAAATGCGATCAAAACAATCAATATTGTAGGAAATACATATACTGTACAGTGGGAATACATATATCTGAAAATCAAACGTGTAACAGAGTTAAAAAGCGGTGAAAAGCTGAGTTAGTTAAAGTTAAAAAACATAAACAGTCAGGAGGACACTCACAGGAGTTTCGCGCGCGCCTTCAGATTACGTCAGATGACGGTCTTCGTTTGCCAGCCAATCAGAAATCGCGCATAGCATCATGGGTAATGGAGTTTTTTGGCTTTAAAACTCGCATTTGTGAAATAAAGGCATATCAGATGCTTTTATATACTTTTAAAAAATATATAAATATATGCATTTATTAATTTATTCCTAAGCACTTTATTCATTGTGTGTGTGTATATATATATACACACAGTATATTTATATATATATATATATATACACAGTATATTTAGATATATATATATACAGTATATTTATATATATAATTATTTATTTTGAGAAATTATTTTACATATTAAGATATACAGTATGTATCCATATATATCGTAAAATGTAAAATCATTTCTCAATTTTTTTATAAAATGGCTTTTAATAAGACTTTCTCTTTTTGTTTGTGCTTTTATTTATTAATTTATTCCTAAGCACTTTACTCATTGTATATATACATACATAAAAAAATATATATATCATTATTTATTTTGAGAAATTATTTTCCATATTAAGATATACAGTATACATACATAAGTATATATATGCATAAATATCCATATATACTTATGTATATATACTATACTATATATACTATAGTACAGTATATATACTATATATATCTTTATATATAGAGATATATATATAATAATAAAAAATATACATATATTATTATTATTTTTTTTTACTATTATTATTGTTGTTGAATAGGTGCATTTGTGTGCGTTAATTCTTGGATTTGCATTGTCCATACCCTGTTCCTACAATTAGACTATTATGATGCAGCTGTAGTGGGATTATTATGGGAGCATTAAATTTAAGACTATTATTGTTTTTATTATAAATGTACCACTGTGTCTGTTTAAAGATTTCGCGCGTATTGCTGGGATAATGCGTCAGACTGGGATTAGTGGATGTGGGCTGGTCCTGTGTGCTCTCCTCCTCCTCCTCTGATTCAATAGGAGCTCAGCTGCAGCTCAGACGGACCATTTCATCCAGATCTCACTCACCGAACCACCGAGCTGAGAGAGCCTGGTATTATCGGAAGGAATAGCATCCTCTGGCTTTGGACACGACATTTTTAAAAATACAATATGAGGACACATGTTGGATAAATACAACGAGGTTTTCTGAATGGAGTTCTGGAATGGAACGCACGTTTTTCTGCTGAGAGAGAGTGATGATGAATGAGAACCAGAGAGGAGGAGAGGAGAACCACATCGCCATGGATACCAGAGAGCAGGGATGCTGAGGATGCTGTGGATCAGTGGCGGCTGGTGAACATTTTTCTTGGTGGTGCTGTGCTACATCCAATCTATTTCAGCAAACATCCCGGTATGATTTAATGCAAAAAAAAAGTGAAGGTATCAAAAACACATGACTACTTTGCAGTTAAATAATCAACAATTATTTTATTCCAACAGGAAGAGTAAAGAATGCTTTGATAAACACAACAGTATAAAATGTACTCAGTGGTGAAATGTAACTAATTACTTAAATACAATTTTGAGGTACTTCTTCTTTACTTGAGTATTTCCATGTTCTGCTACTTTCTACTTTCTACTCAAGTACCTCTCAGAGGGAAATATTAGACTTTTTTACTCCACTGCATTTATCTGACAACTTTACACTGTTAAGAATACCCCAGTAAAATAACAGTAAAGAACTGGCAGCAGGGTTGCCTTTATGTTACTGTAAAATTAACATTATTATACTGTCGCTGAAATTTACAGCTTTGTACTGTTAATGAAAAATACAGTTTGAACTAGTTGATTTTTATTAATTTCACAGTATTTTACAGTTAATTTACTGTTTCAAGATACATTATATAGCTGTTTTTCCAACTTTCTTTTACATTATCTTACTGATTTGTTTTAATGCACTATTAAGGTTGTATTTTTTAAATACATTTTAATAAACATTATTTTTTGCCTAGATGAATAGACTTAGCAGGTTACAGACAGGAATAGTCACACTAAATACAATTAAAGGCACTTGTTAGGAAAAAGGCTATAATGGACTTGTTGACACTTTTCCCAAAAATGTCTGTCTATAGCTGGCTACAAGCACAGAATGCAAACCATAACAACATGTGAGTGAAGAACAGAGATAATTCACTGATTTTACAGTCATGTACAATGTACAAGCCTCACATGTGCAGATCAGGTCCCAGAATTAAATACATACTGCATGAAACTGTTATTGATGATACTTTAGACAGTTGATCAGCAGTAAAGTGCTGTTTTTTAAGAATGCATTATAGTTCAGTTAAAATAATTTAACAGGTTTTCTTTTGTATTAACAGTAAAGCACTGTTTTTAGCAATAACAGGTTAATACTGTTGAAATCCTGCTGTAAATTAACAGCAATTGTTTACAGTGTAGTAATGTTTATTTGTGTGTGGCTCTAACGCCCTTTATTGGCCGGCTGCCACTGCAGGATGCTGAGGATGTGACTGAATAAAGTCAGAAAAATAACAAATTTTTGTGATTTTTTTTTTTGCAAAAACAGATGTTAGAGTTTGCTGAGGTTCATCTATAGATCCTGCAGGACCCCCCTTTCACACAGACCTGGAGGATGATCCCCGGGGCCCCCAGCACCACGACCACCACCATGCTCCCCGCCTCCGAGGCTGCCAAGATCTACCAGACCAACTACGTGCGCAACTCCCGCGCCATCGGCGTCCTGTGGGCCATCTTCACCATCCTCTTCGCCATCGTCAACGTGGTGTGCTTCATCCAGCCCTACTGGATCGGGGACGGCATGGACACCCCTCAGGCTGGGTACTTTGGGCTCTTCCACTACTGCATCGGCAACGGGCTGTCCCGGGACTTGACCTGTCAGGGCAGCTTCACCGAGTTCAGCAGCATCCCCTCCGGAGCCTTCAAGGCCGCCTCCTTCTTCATCGGCATGTCCATGGTGCTGGTTATCACCTGCATCGGCTGCTTCGCGCTCTTCTTCTTCTGCAGCACCGGGACCGTGTACAAGATCTGCGGCTGGATGCAGCTGGCTGCAGGTAGGAGGAGGCTCTGTTGACTAACAGGTTGGAGTTCATATAACACACTTCAGGGTGTCAGAGTTCAAATTAGTAGATAAGAAGAGGTGTGCCAAATCCCCACTTCATAAAGTTTGGTGTAAAAACATGCACACATCTGCAAAAACATGCACATATCTGCACCCAAAAATCCAGATGTTCTAAATTAGTAGATAAGAAGAGGTTTCTCCCTCATCAGGTAGGAGGAGGCTCTGTTGACTATACAGGTTGGAGTTCATAAAACACTTCAGAGTGTGTCAGAATTCATATATAAGAAGAGGTTTCTCCCTCATCCCCGCTTCATAAAGTTTGGTATAAAAACATGCACACATCTGCACCTAAAAATCCAGATGTTCTTTTTTTTTATTATTTGGAAAAGGCGTTATCACAGTGTATACCAAACTTTACAGATAGTTATACCTCACTCTTTTCCCATTTCAATATACATGTACAGTGTATATGCATATGCATGAAAAGAGGCATGTGGATGCCACAGTACTTGTGAGTCAACTCAGTCTTCTGGAGAACTGTGGGTCCTCCAACCTCACTTTCTGAATTACGTGGCTGTGTAAACTGTTCCACAAGTCCAGATTTAACATATCTACACATATACACATCGATATTTAGTTGCATACTCACGCGTATACAGCCTACATGCCCATGCATACTTCTGCATCAAACTATCAGCAGTTGCATTTAGCTTTCTTACATATGCCTATCTCACACTCAAAAATCCAGATGTTCTAAATTAGTAGATAAAGAGAGGTTTCTCCCTCATCCCCACTTAATAAAGTTTGGTATAAAAACATGCAACCATCTGCACCTACAAATTCAGATGTTCTCCAACTTTTTTAAGGTCATAGACTCCAAGAGATACTCTGTTATGATAACTCAAGTGTTTAATAATTCACTTACCCTCATCTCCTCATTGAGATTGTAAAAAAAAATGACTAGTTCAAAACACATAATAATAATAATAATAAATTGGACTTATATAGCACCTTTCAGAAACCCAAGGACGCTTTACAAAGGGGGCACTCAAAATCATACTAATAAATAACACAGAGGAGAAACTATAGATAAGTAATTAAAAGAGTGATGTGTAGGAAGAGTCAGCTGAGATCATAGGCCTTGATGAACAGGTGGTGTTTGAGGTGTTTTTTGAAAATGTACAGGGATGAAGCATTTCTTATTCACAAGAGCATTATATTCATAGAGCATTTCTGTAGTTTCTATAGCCCTGATAAAACATTATGTAACTGTCTGAAGTGTAGGTGGAGTGATAACAGCCTTGGGGGGAACACAAGACCTCAGACTGAAATAGTGAAAACAAGTTGAGAGATAAATAATGAAAAGATACAAGCATTTATACAATGTTTTGGTGGGGGATGCTTTTCTGATACCTACAGGTCAGAACTGGACTTTGAGGTTACCTATCTAAATTAGTAGATTTTAGAGGTTTCTCCCTCATCTCCATTTCAGAAAAGTTTGGTATAAAAACATGCACACATCTGCACCTAAAAATCCAGATGTTCTCCAACTTTTTTAAGGTCATAGAGCCCAGGTATCGCTATCGAAAAAGTCAGGTCAGTGCATCCCAATATGGAGTATACCTCTTTGTCTGGTGGTTTACGTTATACCCACCTATCCGCCAAAAAGCCATTGCAATATATAGGAGAGTACTTCCTCTGTAACCTACCTATCTAGTAGTACACCCACCTCATCATCTACCACTACACCACTGAGGTTACCATGGCTACATGTAGAGATTCATCAGAACCAGACAGTGATGTATATGTGTAATTTCCCTCCAGGTTGGGATCATCATTATGAACAAAAGTACAAACAACAATGTATTTTCTGTATATTGTTCATCCCGAAAATCCCGTAAATGTAACATATTCCAAAATACAGTACATCCAGAATTTTGTTATATATATGTGGTTAACACCTCGACTCTATCAGTATAAAAGTTAAAACTCTCAGCTATAGAAACAGGTAAGTCCTCAGTTGTTTTTTGGGGTTCACATTGTATGTGCCTTTCAATTATAATATGCAAATTCTTCTTTTTCTCCTAATGAGAACAGAAGGGGTCTCTCTAGCATCTTCAAACCCTCCATGCACATTAAGTAAAAGAGAAAAACACACGTAAAAGGGAGTGAGAAAGTAAAATCAAAGGAGCAGAGACATGTAGTAGTGTAGTGTGTGACTGACTGAACTGCTTTTTAATTATTTTTAGTCACATTTCCAGCTTCCTCTCTGAAGCAGACAGACACGATCTTGATTTCCTTCCAAAATGATATTTTCAAAAGAACTGGTGCAGCTCCGCTTTATATCGCAGCCAACTGTTTCAGTACACACGGGAACATTACAGTAAATATCAGCATTAACAATCTTTACTTTAAAAGGATTTCAGAAATACTGAATGTCATAACAAAATGCACATAAATCGATTTCTTTTTGATGAGAAACCAAGAAGAAGATTTTTACATTTTGTTTATCATCTGATTTGGTTGTGTTATGCAAGTAACAGCTAATGTACCTTGAACCTCTAGCCAGAGATGAGGAGGTAAAACTGTTTTTTGATATTCGTGCGACTTAATTTTTAAATCTGCTATTATTGTGTCATCTGCAAACATACACACATTTGAATTAGCGAAAGAAGATCATGTATATAAATGATAAACAACAATTTATACGAGGTTAAAACTGGAAGAAAACAAATGTTATCAGTTGGCCTGTCATTCAAGTGACCTTGACTCAACATTTAATTTAACTTATTAAATGTATTTATTTACCAGGGAGTGTGCACATTAATCAACATTTCAGTTTCTACCTCAATATAAATGTGCCAGAGTTAACTAAAGAGCTAATTTCCATCTGTAGTCCCTGGGCAGATTATTACAGATACATAAATAACTGGTGAGATGATGGACTTTTTAATATGCTATGAACAAATAAGCATTGTTAGTAGAAACAAGAAAAGAAGTATGTAAATGAAGGAGCTTTAATTTAAACCAAAAACAAGAGATTTTACTTTATTTCTGTGAGAAAATGAGTGCCATCGCACCAATTTACACCCTAATAGAAAAACCTATGACAAATAATGACTTTTTGAGCATCATTTAAGGTTCATAATTCTCATCTATAGATCTAATTTGTGTGTATAAATAATCTCCCAGCATCACACTGTGCATCTTCATGGATGCCTGCTTGTAAAACACAGCTTGTTCTCAAATGGGAATTAAATGTCACAACCAATAATAATCACATTCATAGAGAGTGTGCTTCTGTTTCTCCCTACAGAAAACAACTAAATATCCATTCTGATTCAGGGTGAACATGTGTTCAAAAAGTCCGCTGATGACCAGTTTTAGCAATAAATAGCAACTACAGACTGCAATCTCATTCCTCGTTACACAAGCCATTGATTAGATATAGAGGTTAGTAGAGCCGTTGGCCAGCTGTGAGGCTATTTCAAAGCAAAAAAAACAACCTCAGAGTGTCTCAAACTGTAGCAGCTGTGATTATTTTGGAGCAACAACACTATGATGAGCTCTATCACAGTCATAATGAGTGGCACATCCTGGCAGTTTGAGTCTTAACAGGTTTTTTTCGTCACAGATCAAAGCTGCTTCTTATTCCTCTGAGTCACAGGTTGGCTTTCTCCAGTTTTCCCACCATGTCAGAGGAGCAGATGTGACAGTTTGCAACACATTCAGAAGAAGAGATGAATCAGATTTTCATCTCTGGTGGTTGACTGTTATCAGGTCATAAAATAGGTGTTATCAGTTGATATAAGCACCATAGATGTGGGTCAGTAGGGGCCTACTACACTCACTAGTAGGTTTTATCATCTACTCACATGGTTGATCACCAAAAGAAGGTATAAAAGAACAGGACAGAGACCTCTAAGTGGTTTTGTTGCGCTTCATTCAGTTTTACAACGTGTTAGAACGTGTTGCTTTTAAGTTTTGCTTTCATTTTTACAGCATAGTAGGCGTAGTAAGCCCCTACTGACCCATATGGTGCTAATAGCAACCGATAATGCATATTTAACGGCCTGGTAACAGTCCAATCGGGTGGGTTAGCAGTGGTGGAGAGTAACTAAGTACATTTACTCAAGTATTGTACTTGTACTTGTATTCTACATTTGTACACCACGCAACAAAACTACGGTAGCGTCCGCAGTTAGTTTGAGGCAACAAAACCACTTGATTAGGTTTAGGAAAAACATCATGGTTGGGGTTAAGTATATAAACACGTGACAAACGTTGCTAACGTAACTTGCAAAACAAAAGACCAATCTCCATATAATGAGGGCTGCAACTAATGATTGTTTTCAAATCGTTTGGTCCATAAAATGCCAGAAAACGATACAAATGTCCTTCACATTTTCCAAAAACCCAAGATGACATATTCAAATTACTTTATTGTCCGACTAACCATCCAAAACACAAACATATTTAGCTTAATATCAGTATTAACAATCTAATAATGTTATCTCAGCTCAACTCAACTGTATTTATATCACACTTTTAATATTGTACATCATACAACACAAAATGCTTCAAGAAAAAAAAAATACATGATAATAAGTATAATTTTGCAAGACTAAAAATGACAATAGACATTGAAATGTAAAAATAAATAAAAGTCACTAGAGTAAATATGCACAAAAGATAGAAATAGTATGAAAACCAAGGATTAAGACTTAACAACTAAGGCAATAAATGACGAAAAAAAGTGTCCACAGAGGTGTATTATACATAATAATATATCAGCCATGGGGCATTTTTCTTGCATAACAACTACTTTTACTTTTGATACTTAAAGTACATTTTGCCGCTAATATTTCTAGACTTTTACTCAAGTTAAAATCATCTTTTTTGATCATCACAGTGCTTCTGTCTCATTCAGTATCACTCGGTCTGTCTCGTCTCTCATTCTCGTTGAGCCCGCTATGAAATCTGCCATTTAAAGGTTTTCTTGGCAACTTAAATAGCCAATATCGAGGCGCTTTCTCTCTCTAAGCAGTCTGAAATCCCGACGTGATTGTAAAAAAATCCTCCCTGTCAGATGTCATTTCAGGTGGTATGAGGCTGCTGTGATCTGCTATCAAAGGCAGCACACACAGCTCAGAGGCAGCCCTTTCCTCCAACGATGGGATGTCCTGAATGTTTGATGAGCTCTTGCCTTCTGGTGGATAAAGACATTTTTTAGGAATATAGCGAAGAATAATGATGATCGCTGTAATGATGTAGCCGTTTCTTTGCCTCTTTGGAGATGTGAAAAAAACACAGTCTGGTTTGATGGTCTGTTTTATAGTTTGCACAAATCCTTTGCATAACTTTGCTCAGTAGTTGGCAGACATACATAGCTGGCATGTGGCCCAAACAGAGAGACAACGTTTATGTCTTTGTCTTCTGTTTCTCACCTTCATTTTTCTGCAAGAACACTACCAGTTCTCCGCCTACTGAATTCCCTGACCATCCATGACCAAAGATAGATGGCCACCATGGCTCTTATGGAAATCCACCCACTGCTAATTATTTTATTTTGGAAATATTCATCTCCAAGTTGTTGGCTACAACCAGTAGGCCCCTCATGCTTTTGTTGGATGAAGTATTGTCCCAGAAATTGGCATTCCCAGGCCAAACGAGATATGTAATCTCTCCAGCGTGTTCTGGGACTATCCTGCGGACTTCTTACCAGTTTGCCGTGCCCGGAAAACATCCAAAGGGAGGCGTCTAGGTGGCATCCTGATCAGATGCCCGAACAACCTCAGCTGGCCCCTTTCGACGCGTAGGAGCAGTGGTTTTATGCCAAGCTCCCTCCGGATGTCTGAGCTCCTCAGACCGCTTGACACTCGGCAGCAAACCACCCCAGTGTGTGCTGAAGGTCATGGCCTGATGAAGCCAATAGAACCACATCATCTGCAAAGAGCAGAAAATCACAAACAGGATCGGTGACAAGGGACAACCCTTGCGGAGTATACGGACGCAGCTCTCACTTTGGTTATACAAGGACCGGATGGCTCATAACAGCGACCCCGGTACCCTATATTCCAACAAACTCCCATGACCAACAGTCAACAGTCGGTCGGAGTCTCCTTTCCAACACCCTAAAATAAAATTTCCCAGGGAGGCTGAGCAGTGTGATACCCCGATAAATGGAGCACACCCTTGTTTTGGAAAAACTGTATTTCATCCCTCAGAGACTAGTGGAATATTAAGGAGCATTGAAACTGTTTTTCAAGCTTGTGTTAGCACCGCTAAGACATTTTATGTTGATATATCCTTTAATTTCTTTTTCACTTTATAATTTCTTAATTTGTTTTCTGAATTAAAAAGCCTTTAAAAAATCGATCTGGAGGAAGCTAAATGGATTTTTCACAACATAATGACCTACAGGGTTATTAACGGCTTATTATTCATAACCATGAATAAGTGATTTATTTGTCATTAATAAATCCATTAGTTACAACATATAAACCCTAAAAGCATACTAGAAAAGTGCCAGTGATAATGAAAACAGGATGCTGATGTTGGTGCTCAATAACCTGGATGGCCTCCAGAGCCATCTGGCCATCTGGATCTCCCAAACACACACAAACACACACACATTACCACTGAATGAACAGCTGTGAGTCCACAGGAATCCACAGAATCAGAGGTGGGTCTGGTCTAATTCCTGGTTGTCTGACCAGCAGCTTCATGTGCAGTAAGTGGCGTTCCTCACAGCGCTCTAAGTGGTCTCGCATTCGGAGCCAAAACTAAAAAGTCCATTTGGTTGCTGGAGGTTTTATTGATCCAAACGTTGATTTGTGAGGAGGAAGTGGTCCAACAGGGGACAGCTGCATGTACTGAGGATCAGTTATTGTTAGAGAGTGACAGAGAACACAGCAGCTCTGGTTGCTTGATGTTTGATGCATGATAACACAGCTTGATAAAAGCCTCTGACTGATATTATTACATTATATGAATGCTCGGTGTGTCGCGCGGTATTCAATTTTACACCTCTTCAGAACGATGTCAAGTGGAACGGGGACGTTCTGCTTATCACTGTCACATTGTGTGTTGGAGAGGAGAGGGAGAGATACGCAGAGACACTATCACGCTGCATCTGCAGAGCAGAAGGACAGATAATGAGAACTGATCCAGGGAATGTTTGAAAGCTGAAACCTTCACGTTGAAATACTGCTTGTGTTGTAGTCATGTTTATAGTCATCTTATTTAATCTGAAGTTAGGAACACAGATGTTATACAAATTACACATTATACTCTGCATTCCTTCCTGACAAGAGATCCATAAGAATGGTATTTCCAGCAATGTTGACTAAGATTTCTTTAGTCGATTAGTTGTTTCTTTATGCTTTTTTCATGCTGAATGACTTATTTCCAAGAAACTTATGAGCACATCTCTGGTAAACACCAGATTTAAAGTGGTGCTTTTATGCGATTCTTTGTGGATAAACTCAGTTTCACAGATCTATCGATTAAATCAAGTAATCAATTAGTCGACTAAGAATTTCTCTGGTCGAGGACAGCCCTAATTATTTTACTCTTTCTTATTTATTATTCCCTTATTGTTAGTTCGACCTGTATTCAGAGTCAGAAACAACACATTCAAGGTCAAGAATAGATTTTGAACCTTATTACATTGCTGTTTTCATATGTTATTTCTTACATTTGATATTAATTTATTTATTTATTCTATTTGCACACACATAAAACTTCAGAAAATCCAGATAAAAATAAGAAATGTGGCAGAATGTTGTGATACAACAGACCTCAACCCTCAACGTGAGAAGAAAAACAAACAATAACAAAAAATGGGAAAAAAGAAAACTAAGCTAAGATAATTGGAAAAGCACACAAAATAAGCAGAACAATCAGAACAGAAAGTAGACAACAATCCAATAAAAACAAATAAGACTACATGAAAAACAAACAATAGAACAAAAATCAAGGAAGAGAATATATATATATACATACACATATGCATATCACTTAAATGTAGCACTTATGTCCAACAAACCACAAACATTTCATGTGAAATATTGTTTCCCAAGTGATAAATTTGAATGTCAGGCCCAACAAAATACAGTAGCTGAAATCACTGAATATAAATGCTATACATTCTGTACTTGTCCCTATTAAAATAGACATCAAATGAGAGTCTGCTGGCAATAACTGGCTGCTGATCAAAGCTAATCTTAAAAAAAAGCCACATTAATGTGAGCTCTGTGAACATTTGCAGTGTAGTGGAGATGGTCTAGATTTAAAGCAGAGGGCTAATGACATCATCTTGGTCTTTATCCTCTCACACATATAATGAAGGACCGGAAGAGTCTGAGAGGCTTTACAGTGATGTAACATGACCACACATGAGACTAAGACGTGAACACACATACACAGAAGAAGCTGTTAGCAGGAGAGAAAAAAGAAGATTCAGAGTGTTCACCTGCAGGTTTTTAGATGAAACCCTCTGCCCTCTTTACCTCTACTCCCTCTCTCCTCTCTGTTAAGTGCTCAGCTAGTTGCTCCTGGCTGCCCTTTAGGAAAACATCTCTTTTTTTTAAGCTCAGAGGAGGTCACAGTGGATGGATGGTGATTTTTACACAGAGTCAAAACAAAAAAACACTACAGAAGTATGAACACTAAAGCGAGATGTTGACACATGCAGAGGGAATCAGCCAAATTAAAAGGCAGCCAAGTCAGCTGAGGCTCAAACTAAAGACTAATTCTGAGTCTGAGGATTAAGAAAGTGGATCACCTCCTTTAGCTGATGAGGATTTTAAAGGGACAGTAACCGATCGGTGACCTCTATCAGCCTCTAAAGTTGACACTTTCATATATAGCCTCAAAATCCCTCTTACAACAGAAACATTTAGGAAAGTATTGACTCTTGTAGTTGTACATAAATTCTACTTAAAGGTCCCATATTGTAAAAAGTTATATTTTCATGTCTTTTTTATTATAAAGAAGGTTTAAGTGCTGTATAAATACTGTGAAAGTATCAAAATTCTCAATCCATGGAGAAATACACATAGCCTGTATTCAGAAACTTTGCCCATCATATTTCAAAAATGTACCTACGGAATAATATTTATATTTTTCAGAAATAAACTGTGTTTTTTTTCACAATATGGTACCAGTTACATGTTATGCTACATGTAGCCTATATTACAATATTTACTGAGTGTGTCAGCCCCTTGTTCTGTGCTATGGGATAATAAAAAAACCCTTTATAGAGCTTGAAAATCTTGAAATGTGTCCTTTAAAGTTGGCACCCAGATGATCAGCGATCTACTTAATAGAGCTGTCACCAAAAGAGAATAAATCTAAACACACTGTGGGCGAGGCGGTTTAAAGGTGTCTCAGAGGGTGAGGTGTTTTATGGGGTGTGTGGTCTGGTGGAGAGGTGAGATCGAACATCGTGTCCACAGCCTGACTTGAGGTCCTCGTATCTGGCTGTCAGCTGCTCACAAATTTGCTGCAGCCAGAGGAGGAATCTGACATTAATGTGCTCTAACAATTTCATAGGTAACAGTGTATAGTCAGGGCTACAAGCTGCTGAAGCATTGGGCTTTCTCTAACAAGGTCTCTGCTGAATC
>CAKAOI010048346.1:22924-50944 GCA_916701655.1 Sebastiscus albofasciatus | reverse complement strand
AAGGTGGTCTCTAGCTCTCCCGTCAGCTCCGTTCTCTTTATCCATCCATGGTCAGCTCCATCGGGGCCGTTTCAATGCATTTAACATAAATGTCAGTATCTGGGTGCTCTACAGTTGTAGTGTTGGCCCATTTGACCACGGAGATGAGAGTGACGACCGACTGGACCGCACGTTACCGCGATATGATAACGTTTCCTGTCACTGACAGAGTTAGCATGCAGCTTTAGCCGTGATGTCTAGCTCTGCTTTTCCTGCAATGTGTGAAACCCAAAGTGTTTCCATCCTTTACTGGATGTGTAGTGTTTACCACGCTGGATTTAACATGTGAGGGTGCAGGTCGTATCCACACTGACCCTCCAACATTTTATACTTTCTCGTTTCGGCTCGCTGAGGTTTGTTTTGGTTGACGGATACGGAACGGATATGACGTCACGCTACTCAGACTACAACAATAAAAGCAGTAACTTCCTTCTACCTCTCAAAATACATAGGTGAACCGATTTGTTATCCCACCCCTAACTTTTAAGTTGAAAACAGCGGCTTCCTGCAGCTAGAAAACTGTGCTACTGACAGTGAAACAAACAATAAAGTTGTGGGCTGTAAAACCAAAGCAATGAGCTGAAAAGAGTGAAAAAGCTCCAAAATAGCTGCAGAGTCGGCTGATAATTCCAATTCCAACTCCAACATCATATTTAATGTATTATTATTATTCCACACATTATTTACTTAAGGCACTTTTGCATTTTTTTAGGATTAATAGAATAATAATCTGGGGGAATGACGGATGATGTACTCGGCACCCTGCAGTGTGACTTTTTGTTGCCATGTTAATCAATAAATAGACAAAATCCTGCAGGAAAATTCCAGCCTGTAATTCTGATTCCTTTCAACAGCTTTGCAGAGGCCACTGTTTGTGTGTGTGTGTGTGTGTGTGTGTGTGTGTGTGCGTGCGCGCACATGTGTCGAAACACGCCTGGAAAATGTCCGTCAGCACTCCATCTGTGGGGCCCAAAACAACAGCCGCTAGAACGGATGACACTGCAACCTTTTGACCCCGACAGAGTTCAGATTCTATGACCTTGATTATCTAATGAGGGTGGACGACAGTAGCAAGGAGAGATAAACAAGGCTCGGTCAAAACTGAGTAGAAGGCTGCACCGTATCCGGTCAGTGTGTCAATTTGTGGCTAAATTGTTACACAAATAGTCAGAGGTCATGTCTATTATGTTTTGTGAACAGTTTTTTCCACTTCTATCTTAATATAAGCATGTGTATCAAAATCATTCATCATATAAGTGGTGTGTAACAATATATACTGTACATACAAGTTTATCAGCGTTGAGATATTCACGCTGTCATCACTGAGGTTGTTGCTGCCGTAAGACACGACGGCGTTTGGTTTTCTGACATATCTGGGACTTCCACAACATGTACAAAGCAGCAATAAAGGTTATTTCTGGAGGAAAAGGAGGCGAAAACTTGCTTTGCGCTTGGTGTGAATGAATGGTAACACAATACGAAGCACAACATGACGTAACTTAAACAAACATAAACAATAGCACATGCACAACAACAGCACGATGTAATGATACATTAAACCACTGACACGCTGCACAGAAAACCTAAACACACAACTGTTCTCCACCTTTTCATTTTGAAAGAGCAACGGCCAATGAGGAAACTCCAACAGTCGGACGACCAATCCTGTAACTTCATCACTCAGTCACTCAGTCAGTGACATACTTTTGCGTTCGTAGGGCTGGCCCTCTGCGGTCCAGACAAAAAGTTGCTACATCGGGGAAGACTTACAAATAAACATAAGCTAGTAACACAGAGGGTGAAGACTAAACAAAAACAATTAGACAGCATAAGACAGGAAGGATGAAAGAGTCCTAACATTCAACATGACAGCTTGTTCTCTGACCCCCTAGAAACCGTGCATTTAGTGTAGCTGTGAACTTTAGACTGATATTTATATCTTGATTTCCTGGGAATATTATTATGCATTTTTTCTGTGCATCGGTGTTAGAGACATATCTATAATTAATAGTAAAAGTTTGGCATTTTATTTACTGAATAAACATTGTTTTAAACTCAGGAATCATCCTTTAAATTGTCTCATGACCAAGTCATTTAACCAATGAAGGCTTTTTGTAATATATTCCACATCTCTCCTGTTTTCAACCATTTCTCCTCTCAAGACCAGATCTGGTTTACTGAAAAAGCATTTTTTTCTGTACATGTGATTATTTCTTTGCGGTCCAGGATTGTGAACAAAAAGAAAACTGAATCAACCCAGAAACACATAATAATAATAATAATAATAATAATAATAATAATAATAATAAATATCATAAAACATTTGGATATCCAGTGTGAAAATGACTGTAATTGCTGTAAATGTTAATTTAAAGCAAATTAATTTTAACTACATAAACTACAAACTTCCACTCTATAATATATAACAGGTCATCAGCCTTATTGCATTCATTTATTTATTTATTTTAATTAATTTAAAATTTAAATAATACAACAATTTACAATAATGAAAGTTACTATGGTCTGTTGTATCCAGGGGAAAATGTCTCAAAATAAAGATTTATACCTTATGAACCGGTGGTGGAACGTACATTTACTGAAGTACAATTTTGAGGTACTTTACTTGAGTATTTCCATCATTTTAGTTCTGTTCTTTTCTATTGATCTCATGGATATCACACGGTCGTTTTGTGAGCGTGGGTGTGTGTCTTCCGGCTTCTCCCTATCATCTTTGATCCTCCTCACTTCCTGTAACGCCGCCACACATTTCCAGGTCAAAGGTCACAAGTGACATTACATGACTGTGTATCTGGTGTCCTCAAGCTTTGTGTGCTGACTCTGGACTGTCTGCTTAAAAACAGGATGGATGATGAACAGCACACACACACACACACACACACACACACACACACACACACACACACACACACACACACACACACACACACACACACACACACAGTGGCCTCTGCAAAGCTGTTGAAAGGAATCAGAATTACAGGCTGGAATTTTCCTGCAGGATTTTCCAGGATATCCATGTCAGGACAGCACTTCATTGACTACAACGCCACCTACAGTCTACACCGTGTACTCCAAGACAGAATGACTCATTCATTAAAACACATGCTAGAGCAGAGAATAGATCCACAGGATAATAAATAACACTACTGGTAGTTATCCACCTTTGTTTTAGATTTAATCTGAATAAAGAACAACAACCTTGAGTTCTGCTATGTGACAATAATCCTTCAACTTTGTACACAACAAAGCAGCTGTACTTCCTGTTTATCACTGGACAGTATTTAGATCCTTTACTGAAGTAAAAGTATTGATACCACACTGTGGAAATACTCCACTGCAAGTAAAAGTCCTGCGTTTCTGAGTAGTTTACACAACACAAGTGCTCGCCATCCAAACGCCGAAAAAATGCAATTCTTGCAGAAATCTCCAAATGTGGAATCTGTAGTGTTCCTCAGGGTCTTGGTGTCTTAATGTGGTATTTTGGAGGGATTATTGATCATTTTTATCAATTCTCCAGTGGTAAAAAAAATGGTTAAATTTAGCATCAAATCTGTGTAACAAATGATATCAACCCAAAAATTGCTGCAACAACATATGAGACATAATAGAGCATGAGGATGGACGTCATATACTTCATCATAATGTTCTAAACTCTGAAACACCTTACAATTAATTCTAATTATTTTTAATGACTATTTCTGAGGGCTGTGTATCATCACACATGATATACACACATACAGTTGGGCTCATTGGATCCACCAGAGTCTCAGCTTTACAGTGAGACCCAGTTTATGTGATTCAACACTGTTTAGAGACTCCAGTATGCAGAAATATTCAAACACACCACTTTAGAATAGGAGACAATAATACATTTATACTGCATGAAAAAAACTGCATGTGATTATCATAAAGTGTCTGTAAAGGGGAGACTCGTGGGTACCCAGAGAACCCATTTTCATTCACATATCTGGAGGTCAGAGGTCAAGGGACCCCTTTGAAAATGGCCATGACAGTTTTTCCTTGCTAAAATTTAGTATAACTTTGGAGCGTTATTTAAGAGTTCTTCGTGACAGGCAAGTGTGACATGGTCGGTACCAATGGATTCCTTAGGTTTTCTAGTTTCATATGATACAAATACTCTAGTCACTCGACTCTAGCTTTAAAACTGAGCCCGCTACAACCTCCAAAATATAGAATAGTGGCCGAAAGGCCAGAAAAGAAGTTGATAATCGATACTGCATTTCGGAGAATCAATACAATATCGCAAAACATAATAACACGATACTCAGGTGTATCGATATTTTCTTAAACCCATAATTTCTGTTTTATGGCCAGAACAACACACAGTGCTGCATCTCAGATTAATCTTCAGGTTCCAGCTTTCAGATGATGTACACCACTTCTTTATGACATCTACTGTTGACCTGCTGTCTCCCCCTAAAGACCCCCAGTACCCCCCTAAAAAACACAAAAACGGGTCTGTAGTGGGTCTCAGAGGGTTAATTCATCCTTCTTACTGCACTGTGTTTTGTTACTAACAATAGAAAACTGCAAAACTGGAGTAAAGAGTGAGGAGAACATTGACTGTGATGCTTTGCAGTTACATAAAGCTGAGAGTTCAAACTGGGATGTTTATAAGCGAGGAAAATGGAAATTATAAACCAAAGTACACAAATTGTTCAGACGACTCCTTCACCGGAGCTAATAACTACTAAATAACTAACTACTAAATGACTTACAAGCTCGTCAAAACGTGATTAGATGCAGCCTCACGCATAAAAACAGACATTTACGTTCTCAGCTCCGGACTTGACGTGTGAAGCAAACCATTATTGTTGCACAAACAGATATATATATAGTAGCACCACACACCTGAGGCAGTGGTTAATGTGGCGTTGTTGGCTACAAAGTTACCTGGATCACTTTTCCCATGCTGTTACGTGACTGAGCATCCAGCCCAGTACTGTAACGCACGATCAAGCATGTACAAAAACATTCTCACTGTGCAAATACAGAGCCAGCAGCCCAGAAGGGTGTTTACTCTCTCTTCATATTCTCTCAACACATTTCATGCCGAGTCATTATTTATTTGGCTCATAAAAAGCTTTGGGATATCATTTTATGGCTTACGGCTCAGAGTGCACAAGTAATATCTGATTAGTTGCAGATGAAGAGCATTACTCATTCATGTTTTTTCTGCAGACAGACATGCCTGGATATGTCACAGAGTTCTTCTTTATCAGTAGATAGTCAGTCATAAAGTGGCTATGAGATAAGGAGTTAGTGGCATCTAAATTATAGTCGGATAGGGTGAGTTAACGTCATATGACTGCATGACATAGGGGAAGGAACAGATCAACAGATACCTGAGTGTTGTTGACAGGATATAATGTCTGATACTATTTGACCCAATCAGACAGAAGTATATCAATTCTAAGAATATAGGATATGGCTTTTTTTAAAAGGCCGAAATTCATTAGAAAGGAACTTTGACAAAGTAAAATAAAGCAAAGTATCTTAACAGTGTTGGCCTTAGAGGGGGAAAACAGACGTACGGTAGCTTATTGGAGCAGACATAGTCAAGATGTACAGCTGTATTCTAAATAGAGATGTCCATAATTAACCTTTTAACCGTTAACCGACATTAAGCATTTTAACCGTTAACGCTATCGGTTAAAACGGTTAAAAGAAATGTTAATAATTAACTCAAAAGCTGAGCGGCTCAGAGGAGCGGCTCGTCTCTTTAAGAAGAAAAGCTGGTCCACCTTAACAGCCCACCTTAAGAGGCGGAGCCGGAGTTGCAGGATACAGGAAGTCGGCTCCGGTCTCTCTCAGCTCGCTTGAGCGGAGCAGAGGAGTTGTAGTTTAGTAGCATTTATTCACCGACAAATAAACTGTAGACACACTGCTACACCTACGATCACAGCTAGAACACCACCAACAACCTCACACTCACCACCAACACACACACACGAAAGTTACGTAGACTACGTGTGCAGCGGCGAGCACGAAGCCTCCGGCAATGCTAATGCTGCTAACGTAGCACAAATACACACACTGTTTGTTGAACACTCGCTAAAGTTACTCCGGGCAGACACACAGCTGACAACCTGCTAAACTAAACTAAATGTGTGGTGGAGACTTTTACTGGGAAAGTGGCTGCATGTCCGCGACACTACACGCAGCATCGTAGCTGCTAAGTTAACGCTCCCAGACGGTGAACTGGAGACTCCAGCCAACCAATATCTGTTGTTCTCATGCAGCTGGAGCACCGCTGCATGAGAGGCACAGATCTTGTCGGTTAACGGTTAATAATCGGTTACTGAGGGTCAGATATCGGTTAAGACAATTTTTCAAAATAAGCATCCCTAGTTTCCAACACTTGTTAAGGCATTTTAGCAGTTCTAGATACAGTGCATGGTGTGCGTGTGTTCGTACTCAGCATAGTCTGTGAAATGGGGAAAGTGACGGTGGGTCGTCCAGTCATCCTCCATCTGGACGCGAGGTAGGAGATTTCCGTCCTCAACATCTCCACGATCATTTTGTTGTCCAACGCCAAGTAGAACTGCTGGTGGTCGATGAACTGGAGGGTTTTTCAGGGGGAGAAACGGAGGGATGATTTTCACTCATTTTCACCAGGATGAGGTCAAACGGTTCATGGCTAGTGACTAGCTTCAACATATTCACCGCTCTGCCTTTCTTACTAACCTGAGGTGTGAAAGAGAAGATGGTGTTTCTGATGGTGTAGAATTTGGAGGTTCCCAGCACTCCTATTCTCCTGTAGGGCCGTCCCGTCAGACCCAGCCTCGGGTTACGACCTGGTACAGAGCAGGAAAAGGATGAGTAAAAGGCCCGGAGTGGTAATGCGGGGCACAAACTACACGAGAATCAAGATGATTTTGAGCCCCCTTCTGACAATCATCAGCAAAGAACTGATTGTTTGATGGTTCTAAAGATGATCTTTCCAGATGTTCCTGTGGTGTGAGGTATGTTAAGGGTGTTTTTTACATCCCCTGATCGTCCATCCTGGCCGCATCGAACTCAAATAGTAAATATTAAACATGTTCAGATCAGATGTTGTGTGTGTGTGGGGAACCCCGAGGACAGACGATGACGCAGTCACGTGGGAAACAATGACAACAGAGAACCAAGCTGACTGAAGAAGAGAGGACCACCACCCCCATCATGGCAGCCGCGGGTAATACGTGGGCTAATGCGTGGGCTAATGCGTGGGCTAATGCTAAACGTGAAGCATAAAGTAGTAGTGAGATGGAGCTCAGAAATGGAGGACCAACATGTTGATCTGTGGCAACAACACAAGTGTTTATTTAACGTGTCTCCCTGACTTCATCCGTCCATCCTTCATACATTTTCAGCACACAGTAAAAACTAACGTCACTAATTCTTCCTGCCCATCGTCAGCCATGTTTGTTTACACTAAAGTCACGTTTGATTGCGAGTGATCCTGCGAGATTTCCGTTTTCTTTCAGTCAGGACTCTTGTTGTTCATGAATGAATCTGTTAGTGTGTGATGTGCTGTTGCTCTCCACACACTATAGGAACCAAACTGCTCAATTTAACACAACATTGTGTGGGCTCGCTCACATTTTTAAAATCTGGTGGGCCAGCCTTAAGCATTTTTTAAAAAAAAGGGGAATTTCTCTTGATAAAAATAATAAAACTTGATAGAACTGTGGTGTGAGGTCGTACCGAGTCTGGCGTAGATGTGGCTGAGGACTCTGGATGGCTGCACGTGGATGGGATGGATGTCAGCGACGGTCTCCACGTTTATGCCGTTCTTCAGCAGCAGCTCCTTAATCTCCTCGGTCTCTGCCAGAATGGACACTACGAAAAGAAGAAAAGCAGAAAAGAAGACCCATTTCACGAGGAGTTTCCAACACTTATAATCTGAGACTGAAACAACATACAAAATGCGCCGGGAACTCACCCTGTACGACCACATCGGGCTTGGGGATGGTGGAGAAACGTCGGTTAAGAGGGTCGATCTCTCCGGGGGCCAGAAATCCCTTCAAAATTAGACAGAGCAGAAAACGTCAGAGTTACAAAATCCACAAGAATTTAGCTTGTTGGATAAGAAAGTGACACGAAGAACATTAACTTTACTGAATATTTAAAGGCATCATAAGACCAATGACTGATTATCAGCATTTTAAAAGCAGTGTGTGCAGTACTACTTCAACTGTAAAATACATGCCTGACATGAGATACAGAAAGTGAAATAGAAAGTGGTGCAAAAGCAAGAAGAATGCTTCATTCAAAAGGGACAAAATAATTACAAAGCTGCAAAAAAAAGGGAAGAATTAAAAGGACAGAAAACAAAAAAATAGTCTATTTTATTATTTTGATCTTGTCAGTGTGACATAGTAATAATAATAATAATACAGGTGACGACAAATTAGACGAAGGTGAAAGGAAATATACAGACATTAACACAAGAACGTATGAAACAGACAGTATGATCTGAATATGGTACAGATTTGTAGTCGTTTTTGTTAGTGGGAATATTTTAAGTGTTTGCGTGTGTTATGTAAGTGTGTCATTTATTCATAGAAATGTATAAATATGAATATATGAATATTATGAATAACTATGACTACAGGAATGTCCAGGTATGTCCGAGAAGGGTAAATAAATAAATAGGTAAATAAATGGTAATACTAATAATGTTAATTAGTAAGTTCAATAACTACATAAATAAATAATAATGTAAAAATAATTAAATATATTAAAATATTAATTATTAATAAAAACATGTTAAAAATGAATAAATAAGTAAAAATAAAAATGCATAATTAAAATGAATAATAATATAAACTAATAATTAAAATAAAAAATATGTTCAACATAAAAATGAATAATTAAAATCAATAATAATAATAAAATAGGAGCCTACTGCTCCTTAAAACTTAGGATGATTCAAATGCAGAGGTCAAATATCATGTATGTACCTGTATATACTGTATATGATGAATGTAATAAATAATAATATAATATAATATTAATAATGTAAAAATAAAAAACAATAATAAAAAATAATATGGTAAAAATAAATATAAATAATTAAAATTCATAATAATGATAATAAGAATAATAAGAATAAATAAGCAAATTAATCCATGGTTGGGTGTAGCCTGGGAAGGAGGCGTTTTTTTGTTTTGTCCTATTGGTCGCTTAAGAATTCCCTGGTATTAACATTTTCTGGCAAATAAATCATTGTGTGTTATTATTATTCATACACTGAAGGATGATTTAGTGTTAGTCTGTGACCTGGCGGCTCACCTCGGCCAGAAGGTTTCCCAGGATGTACAGAGACTGTCCCCATTTCAGAGGACATTTGCCCATCGGGAGTCTCTCCACAGAGTGGGGGTTCATATACTCCTCCTCCACCTGTTTGCACACACAAACAAACAAACACCAACGGAATAGAACAATGCTAAAGCATTATAAGCAAGCAGGAAGCAAGTATAAAAAAGTTGCATAAATCACAATAAAAACCCATCAAACTATTCATTGGAGTGAGAACAGATCAATTATAAAGTTGAAACTGATACGTTTCCTTTCACTAAATCATTGCAGAAACTCTTAACATGTCATCAATCCTTTCTACACCCCCCCCACAAAGGCATCACCTTATCTGGGGGGACGCTGTAGAGCTCCGGCAGCAGTCGTATCCCGTCTTTCTGCTTGATCAGGATGCCCTCCAGAGCCTCCTGGTACTCCTGCACCTGGATCAGTTAACAGAGTTGATGTCACACATTTAACAGATACGTACTGCCAAAATACTGCTGCTTAGAAACACACACATACTGGTGTGAATTACCTGCTCGGGGCTGTTGATAAAGATGCCGTCCAGTATGAGGTAGGTCCAGAACAGTGGCCACTCGCACTCAATGTTCTCAAACAGCTTCAGTTCTGCAGACTCGTAATACAGACGGTTCGGATCCTGGAGATCACATGACATTGATGTGTGTGAGGGCAGAATGTAATAACGTGGATGTGATGTTCTATCGATCCCTGCAGGGACATGTTCTTCTCTGTGAGAAGGTCACATGTTACTGTATCTGATAGGGCTCCGGTTTATATTCCTGCTTCATTTTAAAGCTGATCTGCTGCACAACTAATTATTCACACAAGCTCTGAGTCTGACTCAGGGCTGCACAATTAATCGAATAGTAATCGCCGTCACGATTTTGTCTTCCCACAATGAAATGAACATGATCTCCTGCGACATTGACATCTGAAATGTGTGCTGCGCTTATAGAAAACCCTGCTGCAGATCAAATCAAGCGCTTCCTAATCTCAGCCGGTGATCCAGATGTTTTGGCTTGAAGCATTTAACTTTAAGATGCAGCTAACAAAAGGGTAAAGTGAATATTCCTGTATTTTTTCATATTGCAATATACAGTATATATAGCAGAAACAATATTGTAATGGGAGTTTTTACCCAACATCATGCAGGATTAACAGGGATGTAGCCCAGCATGGAAGTGAAAACAGTGCTTTGTTTATTTTAATGTGAAAGTGACATCAAATATGTTATCGCTATCAATCATCAATGTTAATCGTGATATCACTATTGATCAAAAATAATCGGGATTATCATTTTGGCCATAATCGTGCAGCCCAGGTCTGACTGAGGAAAGACAGAATTAAAGTTTATACGACAAGTGTTGCTGGAGTCTGGACCCTTTAAGACTTTAAGACTATTTCCCTTCTTCATGCCATGGTGGAGCCTCACCAGAAATCCCTGCTCTGCAGAGCACAAATATTCAACTTGTGATAACTGGGAGCTTCCCAGTATAACCACAAGCTACAGGTTGGTCACTGGGCAGCTCTACGAGGCACCGCAGCAGCGGTGAATGATCAAGAGTTGCTACTTGTGTGTACAAAGACTACTTCCTTTTAGCAGTTGAAAATACAAAGAAGTGATTTTTTTGGGGCGTTAATACGCTTTTGAAACTTGTCTGCTTCCCAAAGATTGTTCATATGATACAGTCTTCATTTTTTTTGGTTTCTATTTTCTAATAATCTGCAATGTCGGGCATTTAAAAGGGAACTTGTGCTGCAGTAGGGATGCTAATTTTGAAAATTGTTCTTAACTGATAACCGACCCTCGTTAACCGATTATTAACCGTCAACCGACAAGATTAGTGTGTCTCATGCAGCGGTGTACCAGCTGTATGAGCACAACAGACAACCGAGTCTCCAGTTCACCGTCTGGGAGCGTTAAGTTAGCAGCTCCGATGCTGCGTGTAGTGTCGCGGACATGCAGCCACTTTCCCAGTAAAAGTCTCCACCACACATTTAGTTTAGTTTAGCAGGTTGTCCTTTAGCGAGTGTCCAACAAACAGTGTGTATATTTGTGCTACGTTAGCATCTGTAGCTCTGCTGTTAATGCTCACCACTGTCACACACATACGGTCTGTCAGCGCAGCGTTACTTCAGCGAGTTCTAGCTGTGATCGTAGGTGTAGCAGTGTGTGTACAGTTTATTTGTCGGTGAATAAATGCTACGAAACTACAACTCCTCCTCTCAAGTGAGCTATAGACAGGAGCCAACTTCCTGTATCCATAACGCCGGCTCAGACTCTCTTAAGGTGGGCTCTTAAGGTGGACCAGCTTTTCTCCTTAAAGTGACAAGTTTTTCTCAGCTCTTTGATTCATTATTAACATTTCTTTTAACCGTTTTAACCGATAGCGTTAATAGGTTAAAATGTTTAATGTGGGTTAACGGTTCATTGTGAACATCCCTAATGCTGCAGGGATGACGTATTTTTGTAGGCCAACCAGGAAGTTAGCATCGCCCTGGTTCCCTCGACAAACAGCCAATGAGATTGTTCCATTGGGTTTTGGATTATTGCAGAAAATAAGTTCTGTGGTAAACAAAGGTTTATGATACTTACAAGTTTTGTTCAGCAAGTTAATCTCCACAAATGAACACCACTTTATGATTTTTGAAGTGTGAATGCAATCGTCAGAAGGAGAAAGCTAACGTTAGGCTATAAACGAACTACACTGCGGTCACATGACTCCACGTCGCCACCACCAGTGTCCAGCGTGATGACGTTTAGTCGTCTCATTTAGCCACTTGTTAGCAACCGCCTCTTTTAAGACACGGAAAAGCTTCAAAATTCAGGCGTGGGATATTTACTGACGGATTTTACATCGTAGAACAAGGCGTTAAAATCTCTTCAGCATGTGTTAACCACAGACCTGATTTCAGAACGTCTAACTAAAAAACCCATTAACTTCCAGTTTAGGACTTTATTGTTGTGTAATATATTATAAAACAAAGCCAAACCAAACACAGCATGGTCAAAGGCCTAAATGCTCAGAGCACAAAGGAAGCTGTCAGATGCAGTGAGAAGTTTTACATTTGAACTGCTCTGACAACTAAAGAATAAACCTACAGAGAGCAACTGTGAAGCCCGTTTGTTACAGTCCAATAAAACCAAACAGCCTCCTCCAAGTTCCCATTACATAAGAGCTGAGCAACGCTGAGCGTGACGACATACGGCTCCAACAGCCGGAGGAGCCACACTCAGTGTTTCAATTCATTCAGCCTCCTGCTTAATGTAGCTGTGCCTGGCTGCTGAGGTTCACAACAAAAAGGAGGAGGAAAAGGACTGAAAGAAGGAGAGTTTCAACTTTTAAAGAAGAGTCATAATTTTCCTTGAACTGTCCATAAATAGAATAAACTCAAGACGTAACGTTGTGGCTTTGCACCTGAATGCTATGCACCTCCTTAAAGTCCATAAACATAAATAAATAGTAATGATAATAATGTTGATAAGTTAGCTCAATAACTAAATAATAATTAAATAAAAAAAGGTAAAAACAATTCTAATAATAATAATGTAGATAAGTTAGTTCAATAACTAACTAAATTGCACCTGAATGCTGTGCACCTCCTTAAAGTCCATAAACACAGATAAATGGTAATAATAATAATAACATAGATAAGTTAGTTCAATAACTAACTAACTAAATTGCACCTGAATGCTGTGCACCTCCTTAAAGTCCATAAACACAAATAAATGGTAATAATAATAATGTTAAGTTATTTAAATAACTAAATAACTAAGTACATACATACATAAATAAATATTAATAATGTTGGTAAGTTAGTTCAATAACTAGATAATAAATAAGTAAGTAAGTAAATAAAAGAATAGGTAAATAAATGGTAATAATAAGTTATTTCAATAACTAAATAATAAATAAATAAAAATTAGGTAAATAAATGGTAATAATAATAATGTTGGTAAGTTTGTTCAATAACTAAATAATAAATAAATAAGTAAGTAAATAAATAAATAAATAAATAATTAGATAAATAAATGGTAATAATAGTAATGTTGATAAGTTAGTTCAATGACTAAATAAGTAAATAAATAAATGGTAATAATAATATAGGTTAATAACTGAATTCTTAGTTTAAGCTAGTTGTGGCTTTGCACCTGAACGCCATGCACCTCCTTAAAGTCCTTGAGCATCAGTCTACTCGGCATTTTCTGCTTTAGGTGATGAGAACATTAAACAGAGGTGCCATGGAATAACATTTGTCTCCACTACTTATCTGAACAAAGTGAAATACATGGATGCACCGTTCCAGGTGGTTTACCTCTTTAGGGGTTTTGTGTCCGTCTCTGAGAAACCTGCAGCAGCCATATCGACCCTGAACAGACGCAGAGAGGAAGAGGAGAGGAAGAGGAGAGGAAGTCAGCGAGGACACGTTCATCTTAAACATCTCAACAGTGTGGCTGCTTCACTAAGAGTACAGATACATGAGGTATGAAGCGTCGCAGCACCTATTAAACATGCACTGTACTTTACTCGATCAAAACAAGTGCCATTTAATTTAAACTTTAACATTTTGAAAGCGACGTACATGAAACCTGCCTTGGCGGAGGTCTGAGTGCACTTCTAGTTATGAGTACGTTGTTGTCTTATTGTGTATGTTATGCTATTGTTTTTATCTGACTTTGATCCAAATAATCGCACTCGCTGACATGTTTCCTCATCTACAAAACCTCATGAACCCACAAAGATCCTAGGGTCCGTCCTCTCATCCGTCATCCAGAACAAGTACTCTACCTTGTGCCGACATGTTTACTTCCGCAGATATTCCGTATCATAGCAACCAGACGCAACCAAAGCGTCTCAGCTGTAAAAACGCTGCGCCTCCAAAGCGCTCCCAACTGAACATTTTCAGAAGACGCCTGTCGTTTTCAGCTGGAAAAAACGCTTTGGTGGACACGGCCTGTACTGTATATCAGGAAGTTGTCAAAGTCTGTTGTCTAGTAACACGTGATGGTCATTTTCTGACATATTATTTGAAAGACTGCCCTACACACCAACCTTTCCCTACCTTTTGCATATTTAAGTCAGTTATCAACAGTAAAAGCACATCTTTTTCCTATTTCACTGCACCTGCAGTTTCGAGATGATCTCCTCCTTGGTCATGTTGACTATGCTGATGTCATCAACAGCGAAGGCGGGGTACGAGATGATCGCCAGGACTCCGGCATCCACCTCTTTAGAGATAGACGCTCTGGGTAACATCGACTTCAGGATGGACTGATGACGGAAGGAAGGAAAGAGGGGTTGATATCATATATAATTGCATTTTCATCTGTATGTGTGTGTGTGTGTGTGTGTGTGTGTGTGTGTGTGTGTGTGTGTGTGTGTGTGTGTGTGTGTGTACCTGGCAGTGTTGTATGTCATCAGCCAAAGCGTGGACCACAGATCCAGGTCCTCCTTTCGCTCCAAACAAGTTGAGGTCATCCAACGCCTCCAGAGCTGCCTGGAGGACACACAGCAGTCATGTGACCCTCGTTAAAAACAAGTCAATGTTGTACTTAAGTCCAGTACTTGAGGAGATGTACTGCACAGTGTGTGCTACACATCTCCTCAAGTACTGGACTTGAAGCTGCAGTGGGTAGAAATGGAGCAAATATGATTAAAAACAAGTTATTTTTATAAAGCGGTCTCTGAGCAGCTGTCAATCACTCATCAACTCTGATTAAACGGTCAAACTAGGCAGCGCTGATCAAATATGAATCAATATTCTGTTAAGTTAATGTCTATTTCTCTCCTCAGATGTTCTCAGAATCATCTTGTAGTGTACTGTTTAGCTGTAAAATGAGAAAGTTTGTGACCCGGCAGCCATGTTTAGATCTGTTGAGGAAATACCAAGCACCGCCCCCCAGCTGGAGCACAGCCAATAGGAACGCTCTCTCTCTCTGAAATGACCTGTGATTGGTCAAAGTCTCCCATCACGGGCTAGATGTTCTAAAGCCTGAAAACAGAGCCATGAGGAGCAGAAGTCTAGTTTTCTCTCAGAACACTTGAATTACAATATGCTGAAAGGTTATTATGGAATATTTCATTTATATTTCATTAGTCACTTTGTAATCACCTAATAAATAATGCTGTATTATTATAGTTTAAGCTACCAGCATTATATAAATAAATATAAATTAAAATGAGCTCCACCTTTACCATCTGAGACATTAATGTAATGAACACATTATTATAATACATCAGATTTACAGTATATAGTGCTTTACAAAGTTCTCACAGACAGCCTTTAAAACATTTATTTACACATTTTTTGTGCATAAATATATCTGTGATAAGCCAATACTACAAAAATATTGATCTGCTTATGTATTTCTCACACTCTAGTAGTAGAAAATAAAATAAATAATCAATTTAAGAAGACTTTTTTAAGAGGTAAAGGGATGAGGAAAGGTTGGTAGGATGAACATGAGGTAACTGTTTAAGTTATTATAGTTTTGGTCTTTTTTATTTATTGATTTATTCATTCTTTTATTTAATTGAATTAAATTGATTTATTTGTTCCTTACGAGCCTACCTCTTTGTAGTGTACTGCTGTTTTATAATATTTATTTATGTTGTTTATTTATATTGTTTATAACAATTTGTAGTTTTTTTATTATATGTTTACTGTTCATTTGATTTATTATTTTTGTTTTTACTTATTTGTTACAAGTTCAAAATAAATAAATTCAATTAAAATTAAATAACCACATATTAGCATGGTTTATTATAGTCTGATCTCATGTTGTACATCACGGAGTTTGCGATTATAGTGCTATGCATATAATACACAGTATTATGTGTATATATATATATACAGTAGTTATTACAATCCTGCTGTTTTGCTTTTTATAAATACTAATAACTACGTGTAATTACTGGAGCAGGGAGCGTCCTGCAGAGGAGCCTCTTTCCAAAGTCTTAAATTAAACTCTGTGTGTGTGTGTGTGTGTGTGTGTGTGTGTGTGTGTGTGTGTGTGTGCGTGCACACTGGGTACTGCGAGTACTGTGTTATTTCTGAGTGAGAAGCCATTCCTGGACGCCCACAGAGAACCTGATACCTCCTGTACACTGCGGGCAAAGGACGCCGCTGGGTCGTACACAGAGAGAGAGAGAGAGAGAGGAAGAGAGAGGGAGAGAGAGAGAGAGAGAGAGAGAGAGAGAGGAAGAGAGAGGAAGAGAGAGGGAGGGAGAGAGAGAGAGAGAGAGAGAGAGAGAGAGAGAGAGAGAGTATCCTGAAGACTTCCTCACAGAGAATCAGGAGTTTTATGGAGATTTTTTCCTGTTCTAAAACTCTTTTGAATATCTAATAACATAAAAAACGTGCAGCTAAAGATAGTTGTTTGAGAGAGATTTCAACTGAAGGCTTGGCAGCAGGATCGGTGCTTCCGTGTTCACTCTCAGCACCAAAACAAAGTCCTTCACATCTGATCCAGAGTCAGTTCAGACGAGTCTGGGTCGTGTAAAGGTCGGCGTAAAGGCCGCCGCAGTGACTAGACACCTCCCGCCGAGCCAGAGATTTTTGAACTGGAGCACCTGTTCTGCTCTCACTCAGCACACTACCTGCTCTCCTCACTCCACTGTCACACTCAGGGAAAGGAGAGAAAAGTGTGTTTGTGTGTATTAACCTTGGCCATGCCGATAGAGCTGGCATTAATCTCAGTGATGCCCTGGTTGGTTTTGTCTCCTCTTTCCCACATCCCATAATCCTATGAGGAACCAGAAAAGGAGAATTTCAGGTTCAGTTTAGGGCGTTTTTGGTTTTGAGGGTGTTGACAATGAATGAAACACTTACAGCCACTTTGTATGCCGTCTCAATGTAGAACATGAGATTCTGAACTACGTCCACTTCATCTTGGGTGTAGACGATATGGAGACCTGGTGCACACAAAGACAGAAACAGACCATTCATGAGGGTATTTAACAGTTAAGACATGAGTAGTTAATGCAGGCATGAAAAGCAGTTGTGTCTGTGAACCAATGAAAGCGGAGTGAAGAAATGTGTGACCAAATTGCTATGACACAATTATATACTTCTTCTTCTTCTCCTCTGCTTGGTATCATAGAGAGCCTGAGTAAAGGTACAGCTGGTCTGTGAAAAGGATAAATAAAAACAACTACAAATACAGTTTGTGGGAATAAAGACACAGCTGATTTATGATCTCATTTTGTATTATTTTCATTCTCTTTACATTTTTTTTTCTTTCGAGTATCTGAAGGCTGCACTTTTAATGGTGTTGATTATACTACATTTGTATTTTATTGATAGTAGGAACCAAAGCAATGTACAGCTGTGGACGGGGGCCTCGATCGGTTAGTTTGTGTTATTGTGTGACTTTGGTTAGTTCGGATTCACCAAAGTCACACAATAACACAAACAATCTAACCGATCGTGGCAGCGGTAGACCAGCAACCCCCGTGTTCTGTGAAGTAAAATTACAGGCTTTTTTCCAATGGAGTCTGGTAGTATTGGCGCGAGCATAGATGGATACAACGGCTTCAGTTCCTGGAAAGGGCTGTCTGACGGCATAAAGCGGTAAAACTATTTAAAATATAGCGTACACTTAAACTGATATTGATTTTTTTTAGGTGTCTAAAATACCTTGCCGTCAGACTGCCCTTTCCGACGGGGAACTGAAGCCGTTGTATCCATCTATGCTCTCGTCAAAGCCACCAGACTCCATTGAAAAAACCTGTAATTTGACCTCACAGAACACGGGAGTTGCTGGTCTACCACTGCCTCTATCGGTTAGTTTGTTCGTGTTATAGTGTGACTTTGGTGGATCCAAACTAACCAAAGTTACAACACAAACAAACTAACAGACCGAGGCAGCGGTAGACCAGCAGCTCCCGTGTTCTGTTAGGTAAAACTTAATTTTTTTTTCCAATGGAGTTTGGTTACTTTGGCGAGAGCATAGATAACGGGTTCAGTTCCCCATCGGGAACATAGACTGTGTAGCTGTCTCATGGTGAGGTAAAGCGGTGAAAATATTCAAAATATAGCATACACTTAAACTAATATTGATTTTTTTCAGTGTCTAAAATCCGTTCTGTTGCTGCCTCCGTCCACAGCAGTACATCTCTTTGCTCCTGTGCTGGTACTCCTGTCTGTTTCTCTAAACTGGGGGCGTGCTGACCGTCATCTACTGTAGTAATACACTGACTATGGAGAAGTACCTCATACAACCCCACTGAGAAACACCCAAACTATCCCTTTAACCATTATTGAGGAAGACTACAACAAGACTAATGTGTCAAACCGTGTCTTTGTTGCATATTTACCGGATGCGGTCATCTGAGCGAGGAAGAGCAGGAAGAGCGAGGTGGCATCAACCTGCAGGTGACCCCACTCTCCGTCTCCGACGACCGGAGCACAGGTCCCGGTGTTGTACTTGGCATGGAGCGAGTCTGAGGTACTTCTGCTGTATTTAAACTTCTCCACCTTATCCAGCTACGGCATAATGAAATAATATAGTATCCAACTGAAGACATCACAAGGAAGCAAATAAAGCAGAACAAACACTTAACGTGATGCAGCAGGTGTGATCAATATAGAATGAGTTTCATATCAGGATATTTTAAGTATCATTACAAAGGAAACATTATAACTGATATAACCAAAGGGTTGTATGTGTACTCCTGTGTTCTACGAGGTAAAATTAGGATTTTTGTGAATGTAGTCTGGTGGCTTTGAAGAGAGCGAAATATAACGGCTTCAGTTCCCCGTCAGAAAGGGCTGTCTGACAACGAGGTAAGGCCACAAAAATATTCTAAATATAGTGTACACTTAAACTGATATTGATTTTTTTTAGGTGTCTAAAATATGTTTTGCTGCTGCTCCCGTCCACAACTTCACTGCCGGTACTCCAAACTGGGAGAATGCCGACCAACAACTAAGTTACTGTGTGTAATGTTAATGGTAATGTATGTGATTGTATGTAATTGTAATGTAATGTTAACACTGACTATAAGGATGTATATACAGAATACTGAACACGTAGCAGCGTCATCATGCAGAAACCTACGTCAGGTCAGGTGGGACAAAGGTTTTAGCTTGAAGGGAAAATAGCATTTTGATGCTAAAACATACTTTGAGCAAAATATGAATGTTGGGATTTGAATACATAAGGAACACCACCGTGACACTACAGAATGATATAAAAACCTCAAAAAAACAAGAACAAACAAATCATTTGAATGGACCCGCCCTTTAAAACGTTGGTATGGAACCCAACCCAACCTGCAGCTACTTTCTATATTCTTGCTTTATATGATCAATTATTGACTGTTACCTCAGCAGACTAATGCAACGCGTACAGTACATACACCACAACATGCATGTATACAGACTGAGAGGGAAATCTCTTGAAATATTACATTAAAACAAACCTTTCCAAATCTGGCAGCTTCTTTATCATGAGGAGAAGTATTTATTAATGAATGAATTAATGAGGCTTCAAAAGGTACATAGGCTGCATTTTGATCTCTACTTTATTTACTGCTGTAGCCGGGACACGGCGTTTACTACTCGTCCTGTCCTGTGTGTCTTTGTGTGTGAGAGAAGTAAAGAGGGTGAAAAAGAAAGAAAACAAGGACAAGATGTGAATCAAAATGAGTATTTCAGAGTGTGAGTGAGAAAGGGTACAAGTGGAGACAACATACCTGCCTCATGATGCACTGTAGGATGCCTCTCATTAGCTTCACCACGCTCTAGAGGAAAGAGAGAGAGAGATGCTTAACTGTCAACATTTCCAACACATCGTTCCTGGTGAAACACTCCACTGCACGTGGACCATGGATGTGTTGAGAGAACTGGATCCAGCGTTGGAGGCGGGCTCCCGTTCATTCCTATGAGAGTGTCTCAGTGGCGCATGAAGCCTAAATGGCTCGACTGCTGAGTGGAAAAGTACCCGGATCTTCCGTCAATCTTCCGCATCCATTGGTCCCACGGAGCAGGCGCAGTAGCATCCGCTCGGTCATGGGGTCAAAGTCGTCACGCTGTCTCCGCGGCTTACTAACTCCTCCTCCCAGCCCTCACTCCAGCCTCGGTCTGGGTCTCATTCACATGAACGGAGGAAGGGAAATAACTCTGGATTCAGCTATTTACAACTTTTAGGACCTAATGATTGAAATAAGGGCTATTAGAGTGTTCCTACTGGGAAGTTGATTCACCTCAAAATAAATGATCCTCTGAGTTACAGACGTCTCTCTCCCAATGGAAGTCTATGGGAAAAAGTCTTTTTGGGCCCAACGGCATCACGTGACGGACACAGAAGTTGTCGTACCGCCGATTGGCCTCTACGAAAATTGGCATCAACGACCAGCGCTCTTCCTGGGGGCTTGACGTGGACATGGACTGAAGTATATTTAAGGGATTAAAAAACTTCCCATGAGTTCCTTTTTCATAAGCCCAGACAGAGACACAGACCCACCTGCTCCAGCTCGTAGGCCTTGGCCTTGTCTTCGTCCCGGTCAGCGTTCTTCCTGTAGGCCAGGCTGAGCGCCCACACCGACAGGACGCTGTAGACATTGTCTCTGACCCACGAGTGAGCCTGATCGCTGCTGCTCGGCAGAAGACCCGTCACTGGATCCTGTCAGACACACACACACACAGAGTCAAAGGTCACAGGTCGGTTGTTAACAGACTAATGAGACGCGTTGGACGGTGTGATGTATAGGTCAACTGCTTCAGGGGGTGCATATTAACTTTGTGGTACTTGTGGACAAGTACAAGTATCTTTGAGTTCACCTTGACAACAGACGTTTATTGTATTTTGCTGTTATTGTATTGATAAGTATTGTACGTTTTGTTTGCACATTATCTTTGTCATTTTTTTGTAGAGCTGCAACGATTAATCAATTAGTTGTCAACTATTAAATTAATCTCCAACTATTTTGATAATCGGTTTGAGTAATTTTTTAAGAACAAAAAGTCTAACTTCTCTGATTACAGCTTCATAAATGTGAATATTTTCTGGTTTCTTTCCTCCTCTATGACAGTACACTGAATATCTTTGAGTTGTGGACAAAACAAGACATTTGAGGACGTCATCTTGGGCTTTGGGAAATGCTGATCCACATTTTTCACCATTTTCTGATATTTTATAGACCAAACAACTGATTGATCAATCAAGAAAAACAACTGATGGATTAATCAACAATGAAAACAATCATTATTTGTAGCCATAGTTTTTTGCTGAGCTACTGTAACAGTGAAATTTTGCGCTAAGATTAATAAAGTATCTATCCATCTATCAATCAATATTTTTGTTTTTTTAATTTTGATAAAACAGCTGGGAATTTATATGCTTATTTTGAAAAAAAAGGAAAAGAAGAAAAAAAGGTTACATTCGTAAAATTCAAAGTCAAAATGGGATTGAGTGTGGGAAAATGAGAACACCATTTGGCTTGCAAACAATTTACAATTTTATCACTTTGAGGGACTCTGGGGCATGTTTGTATTTAATACCCTTTTTTGTTTTCATTTACTATTCCACGAACTACGGCTGCAACTGACTAATATGTATTATTGGCCAATCCGACCAGTATTTTTTCAATTAATTCTATAAATTAAGTCTATAAAATGAGAGAAAACTGAGAAAAATGCCCTTCACAAGACTACGACTAAACCAGCAAAGATTCACACTTAAGAAGGTGGTATTTGTGAATTTCTGTCATTTAAAAAAAAAAGTGACTCATCCAAATTGAGGATTGTAAAGCCACTTATCAGTTAAACAAATATAAAAATTGTTGCTGTACACCGATTAATTTATTCAGTTTTTACATGAATCACATAAAATGTCAGAATATGGTGAAAAATGTGGATCAGCATTTCCCAAAGCCCAAGATGATGTCCTCAAATGTCTTGTTTTGTCCACAACTCAAAAGATATTCAGTTTACCGTCATAGAGGAGGAAAGAAAGCTTTTACATTTAAGAAGCTGGAATCAGAGAATTTAGACTTTTATTTCTTTAAAAATACTCAAAAGTTATTAATCACGATTAATTTAATAGTTGATAACTAATCAGTTAATCACTGCAGCTCTAAAAGAACTTAAAACTTACATTATCTGGATGCCATGTGTAAAAGTGCAACATATCCCAAAACGACATTACCCATAAACCCTGTTGCTTCCTGTTGTAAAGAGAGACAGTAACCCCTGATAACAGCAAAATACACAACTAGGAAATGTGAGAGTTGAAACTGTGCAGTTGTCTGAGGAAGAAGAAGACAATTTCACCTTTGTAACCCGTATAATATATATCTTTCCTCTCTGGAACTGCTGTCGGACCTAAAGAGCCACTAAATAAGAATTTCTTCTGATTTTTAAGTTACAAATTGTCATTTTTATTACAGCTAACTGGCAGTCTTTCAACATCAAGTTTCATCACCGAGAGAGAGAAATGTCACACAAGGTTGCACAAAAACAGTTGACATATTGGACCTTCTTCTTCATGGAAATGTGAGTGTAGCTATAGTGATAAATGTGAGTGTAACTAGAGTGATACATTTGAGTGTAACTAGAGTCATAAATGTGAGTGTAACTGGAGGGATAAATGTCAGTTTAACTAGAGTGATAAATGTGAGTGTAGCTATAGTGATAAATGTGAGTGTAACTAGAGGGATAGATGTGAGTGTAACTAGAGTGATACATGTGAGTGTAATTAGAGTGATACATGTGAGTGTAACTAGAGTGATACATGTGAGTGTAACTAGAGGGATAGATGTGAGTGTAACTAGAGTGATACATGTGAGTGTAATTAGAGTGATACATGTGAGTGTAACTAGAGTGATACATGTGAGTGTAATTAGAGTGATACATGTGAGTGTAACTAGAGGGATAAATGTGAGTGTAACTAGAGTGATACATGTGAGTGTAACTAGAGTGATACATGTGAGTGTAACTAGAGTGATACATGTGAGTGTAACTAGAGTGATTGATGTGTTTAGAGCAGCACGTGTTGAGTTATTTTACTAAAGGAACAGACTGTTGAAAGGCTACCTGATGCAGATATTACCCCCAGAAGAACAGACGGATATATTTACTGTAAATGACTCTGTATCAGCGGCTGCAGCAAGCCTCTGCTCTCAGTGAGCATATTTGGTGATTAGTGCAGCGATGCATCGGAGCACTGAGCTGTATACTGGCTGCTGGCCATTTGGGACGGATTCAAAAGGTGACTTCACACTCACAGTTTGTCCTCTTCCATATTCCACTGGAAGGCTTCTTCTAGTTTCTATAGAGGCCATGATAATTGAAAGGTGAGAACCCAAAACCTCTGAGACCAGAGTGTGTGTGTGTGCCTCAAATGGTTCAGGAGGATCAAACCCTGATCAGAACTTTCCTCTCCTGCTCGATGTCTTTATGGACTTTACAACAATCTAAAAAAATTTAAAAAAACACAACCGATACAAGAAGCACAAGAGTTTCATTTCTGTTCTCAGCTCTTTCTGGATGGAGTTTATGTGTTTGTTTTGGTCTCCTCACGACGTCCAAAAACACACAAGTCAGGTGTAAAATAGGCTTTACAAAGATATATATGGAAATAAGGATTATATTCACCAGAAATATAAAACATCATTTCTGCCTTATAAATTAAAAATAAATTACCACTAAGTTGTGAGGTCAAATCCTTTGATTTTTGGGTTGCTGGAAAAAATGTAATAAATAATTCCTGACAATGACTGATATATTTGACTTCAGTTCATCTCTGACTACATACATGCTGAAAATCAAACATTTGTACTGGATTCATTTAGATATTCACCAAAGTAAAGCTCCCTAGAATTGTATGATTCAACTTTTTTCCCATGGTCCAGTGTTAAAAAAGTTAACAAGAATCACACTAAATCTTAATATCGAATCGCAATACTTGTAGAATCGCAATACATATCGAATCGGCACCCAAGTGTCGTGATAGTATCGAATCGGGAGTTAGGTGTATCGTCCCAGCTCTATTACCTAGCCTCTATTCCACTAGCACCTAACTAGTTCGTTGGGTTTTCTCTATTTGTGTCTTCAGATTCTACTAGTTTTTTGCCATGAAATTTTCACATTATCCCATGCCTATTAGAGTCATGTTTAGATGAAGTTTGGAGTCAGGTATGTAGTTGTTACAGTTTATGTACTGTAAGTGTGCATTACACTATAAATACCAAAAGTATGTGGATTTTAAGTGAGAGTTTTTCATGGTTTGGGTTAGGCCCCTTGGTTCAGATGGAGGGAAATGTTAATGCTACAGCATACAATGATTTTTTAGATAAATTCCAACTTTGTAGCAACAGTTTGGGGAAGTTTCTTTCTTTTGTTGTGCGCAAATCCAAGACTGAACTGGAACCCTGACCTCCAGCCTTTATTGCTCAGTGTGTGACATCACTAATGCTCTTGTTGTGGATGAATGGGAGCAAACCCTGCAGCCAGGTTCACAAATATGATGGCAAGTTACCCAGAACAGTGGAGGTTTGTAGCTGCAGATGAATGCCCATGGTTTGGGTGCAACAAGCACATATGGGTGTAATATCCATATATGTGACCATATGATATGTGTTAATGAGGGTCTTCAGAAGTGTACAGGTGCAAAATGACCTCTTCTAAACATGAAACATGACTCTAACACTAGTCAGGGATGCCTTGCGCAATATGAATATACTTCAGCTACTGCATGAAAATATTTGCTCTCACTGGACGAGCTAACAGAACCTGCCTGCAGGTATGGAGCAGCTCATTCCCGTTGATGTAATACATTTATTTAAGCGTTCAGTTTACTATAAAACACAGTGAAACACTCACTTGGTGTCTCAGGATAGTTTGGTGTACCATCCGGGCATAGTTGTCCAGCTTCACGCCGGAGTTGCTCCTGCTTCTCATGGTGCCAAGTCAACCGCTGAGCTCAGTAAATTCAAGTATTCAACAACACAAACTCTCTAAATCCTCGACACAAAAGTCATTTCTTCGGCGCTTTTCGGAAGTCCACAAAGCCGAAAAGGAGGACAGCTTTCGGGGAGACCGAACACAGGATCTGCAGCCCGGCTGGCTGTCAGAAACACAGCTCAACGGCGGCAGCGACGGACATACAGCAGCAAGTGTTGGAACCTGAAGCTGCGGTAAGCTAGTCACAAGAAGCAGGAACAATGCCGGAAGTGAACAGATGTTGCCTTCAAAATAAAGGCGTGTCAGAAAACAGCTCTGCCTTTCTCTACTGTCATGTCCTTGCTCATTTTTTTCTGGGAATATGGAGGTTTAAAGTTCAGAATTTAAAGTTACACATTGTGGGGTCGTAAAGGCGGATGCCATTATGGTTTTGACACAAAGAGTCCTAACATGCAGCAATATATCATGTTTTCACACAATTTATTCCTGACAGAATATAGAAAATACAGCTTTTAGACCACATCTGGGTCATATAATTGTTTTTAAAATACCAAAAAAATGTAAATGTGAATGAATTAAATGGAACATATTACTAGATTATATTGACAGAATTGCAGATATCATCTGAGGTGTGGGGAAAGCCTGTAAAATAAACCATTTTGGTACACGGTCATGGTGTGAGAGAGTGTATAATGGTGATGTAAATTTAAGTCATCATTGTGTATTATCATTCACATTAAATATCATGGCTAAAGGACTTAAGGTGACTTTACTATTAGAACCCCCAGACTTTGGAACACCCAACCTGAGGAGATCAGGCGAGCTGATACTGTGCCCCATTTTAAATCACTCCTCAAAACACACATTTACATAGCTGCTTTTATTTCCTGATTCCAATGCTTTTATATTTGTTTATTTTTTTTTATTTGTTTGTTCTTTAAATTACTTTAATTGTTTTGGTATTCATATTCGTAATTGCCCCTGTAATACTTACTTTGCTACCTGACACCTTGTCTCTTTCCCCCATGTCTTTTCATTGCTTTGTTCTGTTTTATGTATTTACAGCACTTTGTAACTCTAAGAATTATTATTATTATTATTATTATCATTATTATTATTGCATTCTTGCATCTCCAAATTATGTTTTCTGTCACACCACTTTTAGTTAAGACAATTCATTTTAAAATGTTTCATAAATAAGGTTGTGGACTGATCTCCTCCACATAAAAACCATGAAACTTCACTTGAAATCAGAAATATTATAATTAATAAAACTGGAGTAACAAGGATTTATTTGACAGCCACACAGGACTGCAAATATACTTTTTTAAATGTATTATTATTATTTTTTTACTATATTTTCACTGCAGTACTTGGTACCAGAACCTAAATGTTAGTAAACATTTTATTTTGATTTTTGAAACCGGAAATACTATAATTCGTTGTAAATAACTTGACACTAGTGTAACCAGTTTTTCCACTGTATGGAGTTTGCACATTATAGCAGAGCAATGAAATTCAATATTTGAGAACAAAAGAATTTAACCTATATTGTACATTGTTAACAGATATTTAGAAAAAGATAAAGGCTTAAAAATGACATACTATTGATTTGCAGAAATACTTGAACAGCCTCTGTGTTGTCAAATTCAACCAGGAAGCAAAATGAGGCAAAACAGTAGAAAACACCTGTGCGCCAACAGGTAAAGTACATTTACACGTTTTATAAATAATAAAATATATATATATAAATATCTGGGGTCAAGGTTTAGCACTAAATGTGGTCAGTGATAAATTAAATAATGATCTTTTTGTCGGTATTGTGTCTCAGTGAATGCAATGTGATACACAAGCACAGCTGTTGTTAGCACCCTCTAGCGAGAAGCATGGATGACCTGTAAAATATATATATATATAGAAATATATATAAATATATATATATATAATTATACGTTATGTATTCGTTTTAAAAGCCGTGTCCTAATAATTAATCTAAAACGTCGACAAACTCCTTTCAAACGTTAGCTTGCTAGCTACTGTAAAGAAAGGCAAAAAGACTACAAGAAATCCCAGAATGCTTCTCGCCCCGTGTACGTTCCACTTTGAAAAAACGTCCGCGCGCGGAACGTTTGATATGATGTTTGTGACCGTTAGGAAGTAGCTGATCGTCCTATTCGTCACCAAAGTCGTCGAAATGTCCCAATTCCAAAGGAAATAACACCGTATAAATATAAATATAGATATATATAGCTATACAATTTACATGTTACCATCGTCTAACGTCTAGTCGTGAAGACCATACCGGCAGTGAACCGACTTTACCCGGGGGGGAATGTTGACGGTGTAACACCACACTTGAGAAGAAGACGCCGATCGCATCCTCCTCACTGCACATTTAGTTTTAGCTCCATTCTGTCAAATAATTCCTATTTAATCCTCGTAAATGAGTCACAGAGGAAACCGGGATGATGAGAGCTGCGGTAACCGGAAGGTCGCATATGTTTACAGTCCGGAATACATCGAGACTTGCGACAGTTTATCCAAAGTACCAAACCGGGTGAGTGGGATTGAATGTGAGCCAGCAAGCTGTTTGACTCACTAGCTCTGTTGTGTTGTTAACCAGCAGGCTGTTTGACTCACTAGCTCTGTTGTGTTGTTAACCAGCAGGCTGTTTGACTCACTAGCTCTGTTGTGTTGTTAACCAGCAGGCTGTTTGACTCACTA
>CAKAOI010048346.1:0-22321 GCA_916701655.1 Sebastiscus albofasciatus | reverse complement strand
GCTGTTTGACTCACTAGCTCTGTTGTGTTGTTAACCAGCAGGCTGTTTGACTCACTAGCTCTGTTGTGTTGTTAACCAGCAGGCTGTTTGACTCACTAGCTCTGTTGTGTTGTTAACCAACAGGCTGTTTGACTCACTAGCTCTGTTGTGTTGTTAACCAACAGGCTGTTTGACTCACTAGCTCTACTGTGTTGTTAACCAGCAGGCTGTTTGACTCACAAGCTCTACTGTGTTGTTGACCAACAGGCTGTTTGACTAACTAGCTCTGTTGATAACCAGCAGGCTGTTTGACTCTATCTCTGCTGTGTTGTGTTGTTAACCAGCAGGCTGTTTGACTCTATCTCTGCTGTGTTGTGTTGTTAACCAGCAGGTTGTTTGACTAACTAGCTCTGTTGATAACCAGCAGGCTGTTTGACTCTAGCTCTGCTCTACTGTGTTGTGAGCATTCACTGTGTTCTTTTTTTCATGTGCATTTCCAGGCGAGTATGGTCCACTCACTGATAGAAGCCTATGGACTCCTCAAACACATGAGGTGAGTGGCAGCTAATGTCTGTTCTGTAACCTAAACAGAGATAACAAGGAGATTAACACACACATATCGGAGAGAAAAATAGCTTCACATACTGCACAGAAACAATACATCTAGCTAGCTGCTGCATGGAGTGATTTTAATTATAATTCATACTTTTTCAAAACAGAGTGGATGCTGATAAGTGACTCATTTAGTTATTTAAATGCTCTGAAAGACACTCAGATATCTGTCAAACTGGAGGAGATTCATCCTCAGACTTAAAGGTCCCATATCGTGGTCATTTTCAGGTTCAAACTTCTATTTTGTATTTCTATTAGAGAAATACATGTTTACATGCTGTAATGTTAAAAAAAAAACGGTATTTACTTCATACTGTCTGTCTGGATATACCTGTATTTACCATCTGTCTGAAACGCTCCGTTTTAGCACATTTTAACGGAATTGGGTTGCTAGGCAACAGTTTGGGTCCATGTTTACTTCCTGTCAGCTGATGTTATTTACATCCACTGCAACAGGAAATAAACTGGGACACATTTAGAATCTTTATGTGTAAAACCGTGTAATAATCTATATATTGTATATTTGTGACATCACAAATGGACAGAAATCTTAACAGCTTGTTTCAAACGCGCAATTTCTGAATACGGGCTGTGTGTATTTCTCCGTATATTGAGCGTTTTGATAGTTTAACAGTATTTATAAAGCACTTTAACCTGCTTTATAATATAAAAGACATGAAAATCTCACTTTTTACAATATTGGACCTTTAATGTTATAGTATTATGAGGCTGGTCTTATTTTACTTATTTACTATTTTTTTTTATTGGTGCAAAAATAAAACAGCAGTGACTTTACAAGTGGTACAACAATGATAAGAACAGGGGAGAAATACCCTAGAAAAGACTAAGAAAACAAGGTGACGTACAGAGTTTGACATGATACATAACAAAACAAAACAAACATGACAAAACCAAAAAAAAGATGAAATAATAGTCATAATAATTCTAGTAATAACATCTTGAATAAATTAAAAAATAATAATAATAGCAACAATAATAATACCAATCATATTAATAGAATAACTAGTGGTAATTATTATTATTATTATTATTATTATTTTATGAAACTCAATTATTGATCCCCAGACTTACTCACCACATTCCAGACAATACACATAAAGCAACCTTCCCTTACTAACACATACAGTATTATCACTGACATATATTTTCCTGCATCTGCTGCTCCAAAAGACTTAAGACTTAAAAACTAAGGCAATAAATAAATAAAAGCCAGGCTAAAAAGATATGTCTTAAGGTTTCTTTTTAAAATGTCCGGCTGCAGAGGATCTGAGGGACCTGCTAGGTACATATCTAAAAAGCATGCCTGAGAGATGAGAGGCTGGTGCCAGGCCATTCAGTGATTTAAAAACTAGTAGGGACATCTTAAAATCAACTCTAAAACTGATGCAGTGATGTATGGTTTAATCTAATTTGAAGGGAAATTGGTTTTATACTCAAATTATTAAACGTGTTGCATGTGTTTTGCAGAAACCTGTATCCAGACAGCTGTGTATTGTATAGTTGTGTAGTGTTTTTAATATTCCACAGTATGTTTTAGGTCTAGTGCAGGGGCACATGCCGCTCTTTAGCTCCTCTCCAGTGGCTTCCTGTGGATCTTTTAAAAAATGAGTGGAAATGAATAACAGCTTTTTTTTGTTTACATTTTCATTTTTATTTATCATTGTTGTAGGTGTATGGTACGATGGTACGACGTATTAGGGCCACATTGAGGAGAAAAAAAATCAATCTGAGATTTATTCTGTTAATTCAACATTTACGGCTGTCTGTGTGGTGCCAATATATTCTGTAGCTTTAGGCTGCGCACTTGGTCGTTTCTGATCTGAAAGTGGCCTGCTTGGTTACTGTGGTTTAGTCATATATAGTATTTCTTTGCCATAGTTTATACAACAAGTTATCGTGCAAGCTGCATGTACCATTGATACATTTTTTGTCTCTCCAGCACCATTAAACCTCAAGTGGCCACCATAGAGGACATGGCCAAGTTCCACACAGACTCTTACCTGGAGCATCTCCACAAGATCAGCCAGGATGGAGACAATGACGACCCCCAGTCGGTCGACTACGGCCTGGGTGAGGAGAGCCAAGAATCACTTTTACCGTTACAGTTATTGGAATCTGTTAAGTCTACCCATCTACAATGCTGCTTCATACCCCTTCCTAGCTATTTATTTATGGGTTACTTGATAGGGCCAGGTACAATACACATAGACAAACTGAAAAGAGCTATCCGATACAAGTATTGCTTTTTAATGAAAGGCGGAGATTAGAAGAGTGAAGTTTAAACAGAATACAGCGAGATACAACAAAAGCACACATTAAAAACATTAAATTTAAAAGCTAGAAACGAGCACAGGTTTGTTGCTGAATTAACCAGGATTTGTTAAAAGTGTTGCAGCAAATTTCAAGTGATCAGGTAGCGAGTTCCTTTGTTCCCTTCACAGGAAAAAGCTGTAAAATGTGTGTATATTATATGTTCTACTACATATAGAACAACATTTGCAATTTATCATGAACTGTAGCAGAATTTAGGTCACAAGAACATTCATGCACACATCTATTGTCTCAAAATAGTGATAGGTCATCCTTCTTATTCTCTACAGACAAATTTTATTACCAATGTTTTTGTCTAGCTAGTGTTCATTACAGCATAATATGGAAAATACAGGGATTAAAGTAGAAACAAGTACTACATATAACTTCTTGAGATGTTATATGCAGTGCTAGTTTGTCGGCAGCAGAGGGCGCTATAGCACAAGATTCAAGGTCTTGGATTGTACTTTTAGTTCGTTTTAAAGGAGTTACTTTTCTTTCTCAGTGCCCTAAATTAAACTGATATGTTTTGCTGTTCTTTTCACATTGTTTATATACTTTAGTTGAGGTAGGAATACATTAAAAAGCCCACCTCATCTGAACTAACCCTTAACCTGGTGGGACACTGTCAAAAAGATCCCACCATGGTTTGTTGTTCTTGGATGAGTCCACCCTCCTCCGATGTTTACATTTCTAACTTTAGACCAATCCTCAAGTTCACCCTCCTTGTTTTCGTTTCCTTGACTCGTTCCCTATCTGTCTCCCTCCCTTCTTTCCTTCGCCCTCATCCATCATTGCTCTTCTTCGTGTCCTCGCCTCCACTCATCCCTCTGTTACTTCCTCCTTTTGTGTTCTGCACACCTCTCTCGGGTTCATCCTTCCGTCTTGTTACAAAAGCAAACTGCTTCACCTTTTCCTGGATGGAGACATTTCTCTCTCTGCCTCATCCCTTTCATTTATTTTACCTCACCCTTTCTTGTTTTCCAATGATCACATCCATCATCTCCATCACTTCTGTCTTCCTCCCTTCCTGCGCTGCCTATGCAGAAAAGTATGAAGTCCCAGGAATGACATAAAAAAGAACAAATCTCTAAAAGAATAAGAAAGTAAATGTGGAAATATATAGAGGAATATATAAAAGAATAAATTAGTTAATACAAAATGTGGAAATATAAATGGAAATAAATAAAAGAGTAAGTAAATGCAGAAACATAAAGACAAATAACAAAATATAAAATAATTACAAGAATTTTAATTTATTTTGACATGTATTTGTTCATTTATTTCTGTATATATTTCAAATATATATATTTATTTTGAATATAAATGACTCTATTTAATCTGTATAGTTTATGATTTCTTAGATTTATTTACTATTTAATGTAATTTATTTATTTGTATTCCTTTCTTTTCTTTTCTTTTCCATATTGCTTTACTTGTTGTTTTATTTATTTCTCTTTATATTTCCACATTTTTTAAATGTACTTATTTATTCTTACATTTATTCCTCTTTATATTTACAATTTTTTGTTACTTATCTATTCTTTTATTTATTCCTATATAAATAAATATATACAGAAATAAATGAACAAATACATGTGAAATTAAATTCAAATGCTTATACAAATTTATTCTTTTTTATGGCACTACTATGACTCGATAGAAAGAAATTTCAGTCTCAGTCAAAAATGTTGATCAAAAGATTTACATTCCTGTTTATTTTTTTCAAGGGCAGTTTTTTAGAAAACTCTCAAATATTTTATAGTGCTGTTTCATATCATTGAAAATGACATTGTGGGTTCTGGTTAGTCATTATTTTTGACGTTTTAATGTGTTTCTCTGTGTCCAGGTTACGACTGTCCAGTGGTGGAGGGGATATATGACTATGCGGCAGCAGTAGGGGGTGCTACACTGACTGCAGCACAGTGTCTGCTGGACCAAAAGTGTGAAGTGGCCATTAACTGGGCAGGAGGGTGGCATCATGCTAAGAAGTAAGTCGACCTGTTCAGACAGAAGACAGATAGATACCACTAGCCTCAATCAAGTTTAGCCACCTGCGGCTGACCTCATCAGTTCCACTGATGGGCCTGATGGGGGCGCTCCAGGCAAAGGTCAGACCTTGAAACCTTAGGGTTTTATTTCCCCCTCTCTCTGTCTTTCTCTGTCTCCCAGGGATGAGGCATCAGGTTTCTGTTATGTGAACGATGCCGTGTTGGGAATCCTCAAACTGAGGGAGAAGTACGAGAGAGTCCTCTATGTGGACATTGACCTGCATCACGGTGATGGTACGTTGCACACAAACAGAACTCAAATTCTTTAGTCTGTTCTGTTCATTTATCAGGTTGAAATTCAGTTAAACAAGTTTACCATACAGCATTATTTAGTATAGTTGTACATGTTTTTACAACGATACGATACGATACGATACGATACGATTCAATGATTTGAAATCAATACAGTAACTTTTTTTGCCAAAAATTCAATCAGTGTGATTGTGAAATAAATATCTGATACTGGTCAGGATTCCTCAAAGTTTTTCTTGTAAGGGAATCAGGGATAAATTAATTATGGATATAAACAAGTAAACAACGATTAATGGTAAATACATAAAGCCTTTATTTGAAAATAATAGAAAGTGCAACTGCAGGACCTGCTGTTTCAGTTCTCAAGATACAAGGCAGTGCAATATTTAACAAAAAATATAATAAACCAACTTCTATTCAAGTTAAATGAACAGTGGTTTAACCTGCTGCTTCTGTGCTCATTTTCAATATAAACGGTAGATCAATAATACAGAGATCAACTGCTGATAGTGATCAAACAGCTGATAGTGATCAAACAGCTGATAGTGATCAAACAGCTGATAATGATCAACCGCTGATAGTGATCAAACAGCTGATAGTGATCAAACAGCTGATAGTGATCAAACAGCTGATAATGATCAAACAGCTAATAGTGATCAACCACTGATAGTGATCAAACAGCTGATAGTGATCAACCACTGATAGTGGTCAAACAGCTGATAGTGATCAACCGCTGATAGTGATCAAACAGCTGATAATGATCAAACAGCTAATAGTGATCAAACAGCTGACAATGATCAAACAGCTAATAGTGATCAACCACTGATAGTGATCAAACAGCTGATAGTGATCAACCACTGATAGTGGTCAAACAGCTGATAGTGATAAAACAGCTTGGGACAGAATCATTCCTACAAACACTGGTTAAATAATCTGCTGATAGTAATCAAGTAGTCCGCCTACAGGGTTCATTTGGGCTCTTTTCATACATGAAAACATCTGGAAAAACATTTTGAGACTACGTTAGACTAACGTTAGTTGAGTTTCTGTTTTGTTTTTTACTTTACTCCCGTCGTGATAATTCACCTTGCGGACAGTCTGCTCTCTGGCTGGATACGTGAGGCTGATGCTGCGTGCACGTAGATATCATGACGGGGAAAGGAAAGTCATTTTCTCTAAATGATAAACCGACAGCGTACGGGGGAAGTGCCTGTGGGTGAAGCCGCCCTCGTCTCATGCAGAGTGCTGCTCATCTCCCTCCAGCCGCTACCGGGTGAGCGAGGAGGAGTCCAGTGCACCGTTCGTCTGCGTGCACGCCATGGATGCGTGCTCGCGCTGCAGAGGGCAGAGCTGACGCATGTCTGGAGAAACAGAGTTACGTTTCTTACGTTTGTATTTATTTATAAATACAAGTGCTTAAAAACACTTTCATATAACGTTTGTCGTCCTTAAATACAAGGTGCAAATCCTTAATGTCGAGACAATCGATTTTTGCGTTTCAGATGGATTTTATATCGATATACGTCTCCCGTGAAGGACAACTTGCCGAGTACCTATTGATGTAGTTGTATTGTAGGAATATAAATCGATACATCGATGTAGTAGATGAATCGTTGAACCCCTAATTGTACAGGTTGAAAACTATCATCATAAAGCACCCTGATATCACACATTTTCTCCTCTTCTCACTGCAGGTGTGGAAGATGCCTTCAGCTTCACATCCAAAGTCATGACCGTCTCCCTGCACAAGTTCTCTCCTGGATTCTTCCCAGGTTGATCCTTGCAGACAATATTTACAATATGTTTTATTATGATAACCTGTATTGTGAGACAGTGTAAGATAAGTGTGTGTATATGTAGGTACGGGTGACCTGTGTGACACGGGCCTGGGTAAAGGCCGCTGGTACGCTGTGAACGTCCCGCTGGAGGATGGCATCAAGGATGACCGATACTACCAGCTTTTTACCAGGTACACACACACATACACACACACACACACACACACACACACACACACACATATATAGAGTTAAGTATTAGGAATCCCATGTGCAGCTCAGAGGCAACTTTCAAGGCATATTTTTCTCAAGGATCCCTGAGGAGAAATTCTATTTTCCCTCTCCCGACTGCATCCCACCCAGAGGTCAGGGTCACCTATAGAGCGGGTGCCCTGGAGCTAATGCAGTTTCAGCGTTTTATCAAGAGCACTTCAGGAGGGGATTCCTCCCAACGTTGGGGCGTAAACTTGGGATTTTCCAGTTTGCTGAAACTAATTTCATTGTCAGTGTCTTTTATAGTGCAATAATATTTTGACACATTAAGAATGACTATAGATCATAAATAATTTATGAATGGGGACCTCTGATTAGTGGAACTCACTACAAATTAGTTTTCTCTCACTTCTGATTGGTTGAGCTGACTAATATTCTGTCACTTGTGATTGGTGGAATTGACTATAGGCATGTGTTCCATCTCTTCTGATTGGTTGAGCTGACTACAGATAAATATTCCATCACTTCCGATTGGTGGAACTGTCTATAGATGAGTGTTCCACCACTTCTGATTGGTGGAACTGACTATAGATGAGTGTTCCACCACTTCTGATTGGTGGAACTGACTATAGACAAATGTTCCATCTCTTCTGATTGGTGGAAGTGACTATAGATGAGTGTTCCATCTCTTCTGATTGGTGGAACTGACTATAGATGAGTGTTCCATCACTTCTGATTGGTGGAACTGACTATAGATGAGTGTTCCATCTCTTCTGATTGGTGGAACTGACTATAGATGAGTGTTCCATCTCTTCTGATTGGTGGAACTGACTATAGACAGGGTTCACAGTAGAATGCTGCGTAGAACAGGAGCCACAGCTGGTCAGATGTTGATAAAACTTACAAATATCATACAGTATTTTATTTTTTTTTGTAATTTTCAGACACTTCTCGAATGTTATTATTTTGAGTGAAAGCTTACCAGCTCCTGATTGGCCCAGCCTGCATCATCAGTGGTAACAACAACATGTTTACTTCTGTCTTGTTTTGCAGTGTGATGCAGGAAGTGCGGGCGCAGTTCAACCCGGAGGCGTTGGTCATGCAGCTTGGTGCCGACACCATGGCGGGCGACCCCATGTGCTCCTTTAACATGACCCCAGTGGGGGTGGGCAAGTGTCTGCAGCATGTCTTGGAGTGGCAGCTACCTACACTGCTGCTGGGAGGAGGTATGCTGTATGTTTGTTATTCTGGCTGGTGTTGTGTTTTTGTGGGTGAATGTGAAGATGTATGTCCATGTGTTGGTGTATATGCGTATATTAGTGTGTACTTAGTGTATTAAAATACTCCTAATGAAAGGTAGATAATGTAATATGTCCCTTGTGTGTGTTTGTATTTCCTTTGAATCTCAGTGATTCACTCATTTGTGCACAATTACGCACACATGGATTACACACACACACACACACACACACACACACACACACACACACACACACACACACATACACACATACACACACACCATGCTCTGTTCCAGACCCCTCAGCCCTTGGCCAGATGATAGCTACTACTTATACAACACAATGAAGCCATTTTACTCAACTACAATCCCACCTCTCTTCCTTTCTCTCCCTCCCTTTCTGTCCTACATACTTTCTCTCAGTTATATCCTCTTCTCTTTCTTGGTTCTTGTCATTCTCTTGATTTCACTCAAGTCCATCCTCTTCATCCCTCACTCTTTCTCTTTGTCTTGAGAGAGAGTTGGTAACTTTTCTGACCTAACATTTTGTCTTGTGAGCTTACGGTTTTGTTGTGGAGCGATTTTTGACCATGTCCACACGAAGCCCGCTGAATTTGAAAATGCTTCTTTTTCTCCCCATGTTTCTTTTTTTCAGTTCAAGTCTTTATCTTGACCTCCTTTTTATTCATCCTTCTAAAAGACTAGATTAATTAAATTAAAACTGTTTCAGACAGCTCAATGTTAAAGGGATAGTTTTGGTGTTTCTCAGTGGGGTTGTATGAGGTACTTCTCCATAGTCAGTGTATTACTACAGTAGATGACGGTCAGCACGCCTCCAGTTTGGAGAAACAGACAGGAGAACCAGCACAGGAGCAAAGAGATGTACTGCTGTGGACGGGGGCAGCAACAAAACTTATTACCTAAAAAAATCAATATCAGTTGAAGTGTACGCTGTATTTGGTATATTTTCACCCATTTACCTTGCCATGAGACAGCTTTACAGTCTATATTTCCAACAGGGAACTGAACCCACACAATAACATATAAAAACACACAATGACACAAACAACTAACCGATCGACGCAGCGGTAAACCAGCGACTCTCGTGTTCTGCAAGGTTTTTTCAATGGAGTCTGGTGGATTTGGCGAGAGCATAGATGGATGCAATGGCTTCAGTTCCCCATCGGAAAGGGCTGTCTGACGGCAAGGTAAACTGGCGAAAATATTCCTAATATAGCGTACACTTAAACTGATATTGATTTTTTTTAGGTGGCTAAAATCTGTTTTGCTGCTGCCCCCGTCCACCGCAGCACATTTTTTACTCCCGGGCAAGTTTGGATTTCATCAGCGTCTGACACATATGCTGCAGGCGACCACAAAATAATGTTTCCTCTTTATATCTGTCTGTATCTCTCTCTTCCTCACCAGGAGGTTATAACCTGGCTAACACGGCTCGTTGTTGGACGTACCTGACGGCAGCAGTGCTGGGAAAGACTCTCTCCTCTGAGATACCAGACCACGAGGTATGACAACACACACTCTCTCTTATAGTCACCCACATTCACATATTCCCACATGAGCACAAACGCGCTCATTCATTGTACTGTCACACATAAAATCACAGGCCAACACACACACACATAAAAAACACACAAACACACCCCCTTGTGTTCACTGTCTGCTGAGTCACTCCATCTAATCAAAGATGGCCGCCCGCTTCTCAATAAAGGGGTTTGTCTGCAGGTGACTCAGACTGAGAAGGCTGCTAGTGTTGACAGTTCCTCTCTGTCTGCTTCATCTAACACAGCCTCCTCTCTCTCCATCTTATTTGCCATTAAGGTTTATATTAGTGTTATTAAAGGAGAAATCAAAATTTGAATGCAATTCAATTCCATATCGTCTGTACAATAAAGAAGTAATGCATGAGTTATTTCCCTACGTATTGGTGCCATGTTCTCTTTGTTGTTCAGGGATCAGGGAAGTTAGTTGGGTTAGTGTTTGTTTGGTTGATGATCACTTCCTGTTCCTGGTACAGAGCTGAAACCTTTCATGAACTGGTTGCAGGTTGAGACACTACTTTGTTATATTAGTCCAAGTGTTGGAGCTGGGCAATATGGACAACACTCTTTGTCATGGCGTTCAGTCATGTAGTTAAACTTAAAGAAGGGGTCCATTATGTTTTGCTTGTTTGAGCTTTGTATCACTCTGTAGCTCTCCAGTGGTGTTCTGTATCTATTCAAATCCCAACACATTTTGGTCTATGTATGTTTTAGCCTCAAAATGCTATTTTCCCAAGCTCTTTGTAAAAACTTTTCCCATGTGACCTGCCGTAGGTTTCTGCATGATGATGTTCTACATATATACACATACATCCTCAGTAACTTAGATTGCGGTCAGTGTGCTCCCAGTTTATAGAAGCAGACATGAGTACCGGTACAGAAGCTAAGCAATGTACTGCTGTGGACGCCACATTAGTTCAGATCAGAAAGTCTCACAATAACACAAACAGACTAACCGATCGAAGTAGCGGGAGACCAGCAACTACTCTGTTCTGTGAGGAAAAATTACTGTTTTTGTGAATGGAGTCTGGTGGCTTTGAAGACAGCAATATAACAGCTTCAGACATCCCGTCGGAAAGGGCTGTCTGACGGCAAAGTAAAGCTGCGAACTCTAATTAGTTACATTTTTCACCATTTTATAGACCAAACAACTAATCGATTACGGGAGAAAATAATCGACAGATTAATCGACAATGAAAATAATCTATACCACTTTTTTTCAGACCGAGTACAAGTACTTACATTTGGGTACTCGCCGATACCGAGTACCGATACGAGTACTTCTCTGTGCCAAAAGACCCTCGTTAACAGCCAGCTGGAGGGTGTGAGCGACACACAGCAGGCTGGGGAGTCCCGCATACGAGGCGGTGCGCCGCGTAAGGCTCAGGGGCGAAGGTGGCTCGCGGCCGCAGCTTTACAGCGCTCCCCACCCGGACCTCGCCGCACCGGGGACAAAGGGCTCCCTGCTCCCGGTGTGACTGTCGACCGTGTCGTGTTGTAGCCCACGTAAAAGGCGCCAGGGGTCTGTGGTGTTGTCTGCAACCCACCTGACCCGTCTTGAAACACGGACCAAGGAGTCTAACGCACGCGCGTGTCAGAGGGTGCAAGTAAAACCTCGTGGCGAAATGAAAGTGAGGGCCGGTGCGCGTCGGCTGAGGTGGGATCCCGGCCCAGCGGGGTTGGGCGCACCACTGGTCCGTCTCGCCCGCACCGTCGGGGAGGTGGGGGACTAGGGGGTAACGTCACGCTGCCGTAAAGTGGTATCGTAGCGTTGTATCGGAGCCGTTTTGCGAGTACGAGTACATGAGCACAGTATCAGACCCGATACCCGACACTGGTATCGGTATCGGTGCATCCCTAGAATTACTCAACAAGTATGCAAAGTAGTGTGGTTCATTTCAGTGTTTTGATGTTGTGTATATACCAAAAAATCTAAATTTGTGGGGCAACAAAACTGCTTTCAACTAATAACACTTGTTCTATGATGTTGTTAAGAAGTTTCCTGTATGAAACACAACACGTAGATCTCCGGTTATGCGCCGTGATTAGGTGTATAATAGTGTGGATGTAAACAACAGTGGAAACACGTCTTGGTCGCAGGGAAGGAAAACATCCCAGTAATTTGTAAAAGAAAGGACATGTGCGACCACGAATGTTCTCATTACGCTAACTGGTAAATCAAATAGAGCCATCCTCTCTCCAAATAGAAATCAGTAGACCCCTCTGTCTTTCTTCCTCCTATACTCTCTCACACACACACAAAGAGTCTCTTTCTCCAGCAACTGATTTTTGGACCTTGTCTTGGTCAAATGTAATGAATAGCTGTGAGTGCGTGAGTGTGTGTGTGTGTTCTGACTGTGATGAAGGTACCTCTTGTTTCTCCTTGTCAGCATCCAATGGCCCTAAATAGCCTTTGACCTCATTAAGAAGCACTCACTGAAAACAAAGCAACTATCAGTGCAGGCAGCTGCCACAGACGATGAAGACGAGGACACACACACGCGCGCACACATTTTCTTTTACAAAAATATAAGGAATAAACATCCTAATTACTTTTCCTAACTTGAATATTAAAGTGCTTATCAGCTTCTTTTCCCAATTTAGTAGGTAATCTGTTTGAAGGTCATTTTCTACTGAAGTTGTAGCACTACACAACTTTACACAGATGTGTGTGTGTGTGTGTGTGTGTGTGTTCGTGGCCCTGTCTGAGCCCGTTGTGCTCGATAAGAGGGGCATTTATCCATGATGACCAAGCAAAGCTGAAGTTCCAGCGACACGGAGAACAAAAACTACCTTTGTACCCTTTTGTGTGTGTGTGTGTGTGTGTGTGTGTGTGTGTGTGTGTGTGTGTGTGTGTGTGTGTGTGTGTGTGTGTGTGTGTGCGCGTGTGTGCGCGTGTGTGCGCGCGTGTGTGTGCGCACCCTTCTGCTCTACTGTAGACAAAACCACATGAATGCACACATTCATTACACTCAGATAATGTACTGGCCTGTTTTATAGCATTTTTTGCGTGTCATTGTATGATAAATTGCCACCAATGTGGAGGAAACAACTGTTAGGAAGTTGCACCAAGTAGAAGTAAAATAAATGCTTATTTTGTTTCCTCTGCACTGCCGCATTTCAAAATGTGTCCTTAACGGACAAAAAAACACCGTCAAAACTAGGGGCTGTGTATTGGCAAGAATCTGGTGATACAATATGTATTAGGGCTGGAACGGTCCACAAAATTCACGGTTGGGTTCATATCACGGTTTTGGGTTCGGTTGGGTTCATTTATGTTCCAGCGAGGAGGTCATGTTCTGATTTCAACATGCTTTTCATTTATTTGGCAAAAATAAGTTAACAAATGTTTGCCTTAACAAAAGTATGGCTTATATAAAGAACATAAACACTTCTTCATTGTCAAATCTTAATTGAAAGAACAGGTCTTCTACAGTAATTACTACAAACAGAAAATGCAGCTTTGTTATTTTCATATAAATATGATGAAATTATAAACGAAGGCCATACAATGAAGCACAAGCTCAACCAGAACTATGCTAAGAAACGGATAGCTTTTCATCTCCCACTCATTCAACACTGGCTCATTGGTCATAATTCTGACTATAACAGTTAAGGCACTCAAATACTGACATATTGTCAATAAGAAAAAATAAATTACAAAAATAAAATCACAAATGTCTGCAATGTAAATGTAATGTTCCACCTTAAGGCTGTTGGTAAATCCTCAACTGCTGCTTATGCTAGTTTCTACAGGGCAGGCACAACAGACTAACATTCACACATGAAGGCTCACGCTCTTTGACCATATGCTTTAATTCTGTATTGTTTATGATGGAGTCTGGTCGTATAAGCAGCGATAAACACTCTTATAGCAGACGATATTATTAATTCTGTATTGTTTATGATGGAGTGTGGTCGTATAAGCAGCGATAAACACTCTTATAGCATTAGATATGACTTTGTCACGGTGTGAATCTGCAGTGGGAGGCTGTCTGAACGCTGCAGGGGAACGGACTCTCCGTCCAGTCTGCTTTTGTTTCGCTCCGCTGATCGACACATTCGGTTGATGCCGTTGTAATTAAATGTTTCAAGTGTCCTCATATAAACCCGACTTCAGTTGAACAGTGTTGGTGTACAGTTTGACACAAATCGTTGTCAGTTTAGCTCGACTATCATGAGCTACTGGGCGCTACATTGCTGCTAACATTCCTGGTGCGCTGCCAAAACTTTCCGGGTAAAACTCACACTCCAGAGTTTCTGCTCCGTGCGTGTGAAGTAGTAAACATGAACAGCTGTTTGGGTAACGGCGAACTGAAAGGGTGTCGCGTACCGAACCGAACGGTTCAGGTCAAATACAGGAACCGTTCCACCCCTAGTATTTATCATAACGATTCAATATATTGTGATGTATTCAATCAATCAATCAAACATTATTTATATAGCAAGTCAAATGCAATTCAAAATATCACATTTATACTGCAGGCAAAAAACAGCATGTGATTATCGTGGGTACCCATAGAACCCATTTACATTCACATATATGGAGGTTGGATGCCAAAAGGGACCCCTGAAAATGACCATGCCAGAATTTCCTCGCCAAAATTTAGTGTAACTTTGTAGTGTTATTTAACCTCCTTCACTACAAGCTAGCATGACGTGGTTGGTACCGATTCATCAGGTTTTCTAGTTTCATATGATGCCAATAACTTAAGTCTAGCTTTGAAAGCGACCCTGCTACAACCTCTGAAAGATCAAATAGCAGCCGGGCCGTCGGATTTATAAGAGGTTAGTTAAAAATCTATAGTCTTTTGGAGAATCAATACAGTATTGCACATCATAATTTTGCGATACTCATGTGTATTGATATTTTATTACACCCCCAGTAAAAACAGTGAAATAATAAATGATGCTGCATCTAGTTTTGAACATCCAGAAACAGCCACATTTAGTTTGTTTTATCAGCTCAAATCTCACTGAAATCAATCCAAACAATGCTGGTTTGATTTCTTTTTTATATTTTGTTGAAAGTGTTTATTTTGAATGGAATGAACTTCATCTTTTTTTTCTCAGTGTGTTCAGTCTGTACAAGCCCTGGCCTAAATGGTTAAAAATAGTAGTCTAAAAAACACAAACATCAGTCACAGTTGGCCCGTCACATCAACAATAGTGCTGTAATATTCACTGATTACTAGACAAAATATTACACTGCAGATAACCCACACAATGACCCTGCTTCTATCACACTTATTATACTGCAATATCTTATAAAAACACAAGTAAGAGTGCCTTTTGTAGTTCGGACCGGGACTCGAGCCATCGGGTCGAAAGTCATTAACCCTCCCCGTTGACTTGTATTGTTTGTTAGCCGTTAGCTGATCCTGATTGACCTCCATTGTGTGATAGTGGTGGAGCCGATCTGTGTGTGAATCGGAGGGCAACAATACAGAGCTCGCTAAGAATAGGCACAGAGGTCAAAGGTTGGTTAAAGGCTCTGATTGGACAGGCATGGAGATAGTCTTTATAACCTACTGTTTTTGTTTTTTTGAAGAAACATATATTTGTATCGTTTGATGTCCAGATGCTTTGACCTTTTAAATTCAATGTTATTGCAGCTAGTAGCACAGGGAATGTTAGCATAATTTAGGTTCAGACTCTGATCATTATTATTAGGGATGATTTTGCAGAGCGAAATTCTTTTACTGCCCGTTTTGCAGAGCTTGTCAGACTACTTCCAAATGCATTTTGTGTGTGAAATTCCATACTAACTATGATATTTAGTACACTAAAACAATACTGCGTGCGCCACATCTTTCATTTCAACATGGATGCGTTTGAGGGAAGACTGGCCGAGCAGAGATGGAAAATAATTGAGACATGGAGGTAAGCGACAGTAATAATTACAGAACACAAATGCAATGTTTGGCGGCACGTACGTCAGTGTTTACTACTGTTGCCAGGCAGCCTACTTTCCTTTCCGGTAACACTCGTTGACTCATTGCTTATCCACAGAATATTTTGTCTGTACGCCCCCTGGCGTTCCGGAGTGTATTGCAACAAACAACGCGCTGAGCATAAACGCCTCTGTGCATGCTTGTAGCGCGTGCCATCACAGAGGCCCCGCACCACGGTGTCCCGCGTGAGTATAAACCAAACCAGTAGTACGTGAATTACATACTATTTACATACGGTGAAATATTACAGTATGCAACATTGGACACTACGGCGGCATAAATATCCCACAATGCAATGCGGTAATGACGACAATGTTCATAACAGACGTTGACGGACAGCTCAGTAACATCAATAACACTTCAATTTAACTGTAAGTATAAGACTTCACTTTGCTAGGAGGCGTAATATATAGATCAGTTCAGACTTTATGATTCTTACAAACCATCGATCGGTCACATGAGGTTGGTAGGGGTTACCATGGTTACACGTCTCCAACCAGTAAGGAGGCTCTCAGGAAATGACGATGTAAATTACTGCTCAGTGTGTCTGAAAAGATACATACTACTGTTTATTCACACAATAGTATGTTGGACGATAGTAATGCAGAGTATGTGATGTCAGACGCAGCCTCATTCTCATCTCAGCTAGCAGTAATTTATGGGGTACTGCTTGATTTTGGATCATTACATTCCTTAATTGCAGTAATGAAAAATAAAACCTGACATTAAATCTACACTATATGTTCCAAGCAGCAGCCACCATGGCTGAATGTTGAAGCTAATGCATAATTGTGGGATAAATCCCATTTTTTCAAGGGTTCTTTGTAAGTCTAAGGCAGGGGTCGAGCCGCATGCAGCTCTTTAGCCCCTCTCCAGTGGCTCCCAGTGGCTTTGACAAAAATGATATAGAAATGAATAATGGTTATTTTTAAAATTGTAACTTTCATCAATCATTGTTGTAGGCCTAAAGTGATTCTTAAATTCTCCAATTGCAAAAATGTGTAGCCTATACTAAAGATGCACCAATACTGGATCGGATATCGTCGACAACGGGGCCGATCTATTTAATTCAGTTCTATGTTCATATAATATATACATTATATAGTGGAATTTGAATGACTGTTTAAGTTTTGACCAATTTGTTGCTGCATTAAAAAGGTTTACACTTTTTTTTAATTGTAATTCCTGTTAATTTTTAATATTTTTTTGCCAAGTTGTTATTAATTTGATACAAAACAACATTCACCAAATGAATGTTACATTATCTTTGTATTTATTTGTTTAGTCAAGCCTGACGTTTCCTTACACATAACTAATGATTCCTGTCACTTCCACACAGTATACCCAAAGCCCAGGTATCGCTATCGGTATCAGGACTGAAAAAGTGGAATCGGTGCATCCCAAGTTTTAACATTTCAGTCGACTAAACTATGCGTCGTAGCCTACGTACGTCTACGGCCTGGCATTTATCCTCTAATTTTGCCAATCCTCAATAGCGTTGGCTAGTCTTGAGTTTCCCTAGCTACAGTATGTTTTCAAATCCCCAAAAAAGAAAAGTCTCGGAGGAAAAAGGAGAATCTAATACATTTAAGACAGATTTGTTTGCCTTCTGCAGCGAGACATTAGCAAACAACAAAAAAAGTAATTGAAAGACATTTCCTGAAAAGAGCTTCCAGCCAAATCTCAAGGTGATTCTTCAGTGTCCTGCCTCTGGTTTGCACTTGAGTCCTCACTGCATTACACTTAACAGTGTTACCTTCACTATAAGGCTCAGACATGTTTTGCAGCTACAGACAGATGTTTTTATAATGTGTTTTGAAGGTCTTCAGCATCCTCAGATTCTCTTTATACCACAAAAAGTGTTAAAATTACTGCTAAAATCTTTTCGGCTAGCGCCCTCGCATAAAAGACCTCTCCTTTTCAAAGTCCCAGTCCGTCCCTGGTTGCACTGAACCACATCAGCCCCGGCCCCTTAGGAGCCTCACGAGGAACCCTGGGTGGGTTCTAGATGAAACCCTTGGAATATAAAAGATGGGTTTGTATACACTTCAATGGGGGGGAACTTAAATAGGTATAGATTATATGTGATGTTTAGTGGAGAAGTATTTGGTAAACAATCAGAGCTGACTCTTCACCGCCCCAGACCCCCCTCCTTTTCTCTAATTCTGTTTTCGGTCACTTCCCAGCAGCTGAGTTCCTCCCAGACGCGCTGCTCTGATAAAAACAAACCACAGATCCAAACTTCCTGCGGCTGCCTCAGCGGGCCAACACGCATACCATGTACTGCTGGTGTGAATCCAGTTCATATCCTTTTTGTCACATACAGTACTAGAGCCCCCTCTTTCTGTCCCGTCTCCACTGGATGCCCATAAAGCACATATTGTGTATGCAAATGGTCCCAAATGCAAACTGTTACCTGGGTTTGCTTGATACGCAGACTGTCACATCCAGAGTAGCGTTAAGCCCAAAACACACCACTGCCGAACAGCGCACGTCAAAACAGCCGCCTCTATTATTTTCTATGTACACCCCCCACACCGGCGGCGGCTAGGGGCACAACGGCGCTCATTGGCCCGCCGCCCCGCGACACTTCACGCCACTGTCCTATTTCCACTCACCACCCCTGAAAAGAACACTTTTTTTGCTTAATACGTCCCGGCTCCCGTAGCAGCTCTTCTTCTCTTCTTCTCTGTTCCTGTGGCAGCTCGACTTCCAATCACCTCACTCACCTCTTGCTGTCGCTCTCTCGTGTGTGTCGATGAATGGATGAGGAGAGACCAATTGTTGAGGTAAATGGTAAATGGACTTGCATTTATATAGCGCTTTTCTAGTCTTCCGACACTCTTTACACTCTTTACCGCTCTTTACACTACATGTCAGCATTCACCCATTCACACACACATTCGTACACTGATGGCAGAGGCTGCTAAGGTGCCAACTTTGCCCATCAGGATCTAATCTAAATACTCATTCACACACCGATGGCTATGCCTTCAGGAGCAATTTGGAGTTAAGTGTCTTGCTCAAGGACTCCAGAGGTACATTACCTCTGGAGATTGGCTCTTCAGGTGTGAAATCAAGTTCAAGTAGTGGGTGTTCACACATGATTTAAATCTAATGCAGAGGTGGAAGAGGTAGCCTAATGTTACTCAGACATTTTGATTTTAGTAAAGTATCGATAACACGGTATAAAAATACTCTAGATGTACGGCTTGCCATGCATGCTAGCCCATGGCTAATTATTATGCAGAATGACGGCGATCAGTTGGAACAAATGATTTCATTGGTCAGACATATATTTCAGCAGGTGTAAATCTGCTGAAATCGAGGTCCATCCGGATGTTTTTTCCCCCGCACAAATGTACGATAGTGCTGTGCAAGCTATCATAAGCTATCATTTTTTATAAATGTATATAAATCTGTGCTTGGTGTGAAATGGCTTTTAGGGTTCCAATAATTACTTCAATTTTGGATCCGGTTCCAAATCTCTTCTTTTACTAGAATTTGGGGGCTTTTGACTTTTAGATCTTTAAATTTCAATATTAAAACAAAATAAATCTGGATTGGACACTGGCTGACCTGCTATAGCTCATCGATGAGAGCATCCCAAACCTGAACTAGGTCTTGAATCACTGATTGTTTTATCTATTGTATTTTATTTTTACATGCATAGCTAGTTAGTTACTGCCCAAACTAAGGAGTTGTTTCTTTTTCTGCAGACAACAGACAGTGTCTAAAAATAGTAACTAGTTGGGGTCTCCTTATCCCAGATTCTTAGCCAGTTAGGCCATTATGGATTATGGCATTTAAGGGATTGCATCATCATCTTCTGAGTTTTTGTATTATGGCTAGTCTGATAATCCGACTGAAGACAGAGAAGTCTGGAACCACGCTGTCCTGTCTCCTCCGTTAGTTGTTAATAGATATTATTACATAACTGTGTTGAATACTCGATTCTGATTGGTCAATCACGGCGTTCTGCGGTTTGTAATTTCTGTATAATAGACCGTTGCTATGTATAACAGGCCGTTGCTATGTATAACAGACCGTTGCTATGTATAACAGACCGTTGCTATGTATAACAGACCGTTGCTATGTATAACAGATCGTTGCTATGTATAATAGACCGTTGCTATGTGTAACAGACCGTTGCTATGTATTTAAATTAGACCGTTGCTATGTATAACAGACCGTTGCTATGTATAACAGACCGTTGCTATGTATAACAGACCGTTGCTATGTATAACAGACCGTTGCTATGTATAATAGACTGTTGCTATGTATAACAGACCGTTGCTATGTATAACAGACCGTTGCTATGTATAATAGACTGTTGCTATGTGTAAGAGACCGTTGCTATGTATTTAAATTAGACCATTGCTATGCATAAAGACCTTTGCAATGTATAACAGACCGATGCTATGTATTTAAATTAGACCGTTGCTATGTATAATAGACCTTTGCAATGTATAACAGACCGATGCTATGTATTTAAATTAGACCGTTGCTATGTACACCAGACCGTTGCTATGTATAATAGACCGTTGCTATGTATTTAAATTAGACCGTTGCTATGTATAACAGAATGTTGCTATGTATTTAAATTAGACCGTTGCTATGTATAACAGAATGTTGCTATGTATTTAAATTAGACCGTTGCTATGTATAACAGAACGTTGCTATGTATTTAAATTAGACCGTTGCTATGTATAACAGAACGTTGCTATGGGCTCAGTTCTGATGTCGGACTCTGGCGGACCATTTTTGTGTCAAATTATTGATTTCTTCAGTAAGTAGCCTGCCTCGCGTTGGGGTGCAGCATCGCCCTTTCGGGGATTCTTTCACAACAATGACCAGCTCGCTGTACATTATCCCTTACTTAAAGAACTGCTGTGAACTGGTAGGATACACAAGCTGATCAGCCACAGCCCAAATGTATCCGCATTCGTCCAATGTCTGACTTTAATTCCCACTCATCTCTAGCAATAGCAACACAAATAAATACAAATGAGTGTCTGTCTCTGAGCCACACAGGAAGGGAGGACGTCTCTGGTCCCAGATTGGCAGCGGGGAAGCGTCCCGCCTCTTTACTTCCTACTTCCTCTTTTCCTGTCTGCAGCCACTTCCTGTCCTGCCCCTCGCTGCCGTCAGGGATGTGTCGGCTCCCAGAGTCACGGGCTCAATCGCCGGAAACATCACCAGAGGAGTGTGTGCGTGTGTGTTACAGTCAGACTGAGGGGAATTCGTCTGTTTACAAAATGACATAGAAAAATGTGCAGTGAAAAAGTTGATTATTGTCCTTCATTCATCTCTTATCGATCGTAATGAATCAAATGTCTTAGATTGTTTGACTGAATCATGGTGGGTAAAGTGTTGGTGAATGTTGGGTTGCACCAACAATGAGCTGACAGAGGTAGTTTCCTGTCTTGCTTCCCTTCAGGGAGTCGTGTCTGTGTTGCAGTTGTCTTTTTAATGTCTGTTTGTGTTTCAAGTTCATGGACAGGCTTAATCAGAGAAGATGGGATCATCATTCACTGTGTTATCTTCATTTTTATTTTCCTTTTGGTCAAGATTTATTATATTTGAACTTTGGAGCTTTTTTTCCAATTTGATTCCTTTTCTTCCTTTTTATTAACATTTCTATCTGAGGTCATACTTGACACTTGCTTTCACACATCAAACTATGTTACCTTTCCCAGCACTGTGTTCTTCTCATTAACTGGATCACAGTTGTACATAAAATGTATAGATAGATAATAGATTTTTATAGATTTTAATGCATTTTCATTTCGGAGATGGATTACATCACTTCTTAATGTTTTAGAAAATGCAAACAAGGGGTTTCCTAATTTGAAAGAACTGGTACTTTGATAAGAAAAGTGTGTTCAAAATCCTAAAAGGAACCTTTATGTGGTGAAGTTTGGATGTATTGTGCTGCATCGACGCACAATAAAAAGTAACCATGTAAGGGATTATGTACTGCAAGCCGGTCATTGTTGTGAATCACGTCGGGGTCTTGCATGACCCGCTAGCTGTACATTATCCTGCTTATTACACGGCTACTTACTTAAAAAATCAATAGTTTGACACAAAAACGGTCCGCCAGAGTCCCACATCAGAACTGAGCCCATAGCAACGGTCTGTTATACATAGCAACGGTCTGTGATACATAGTCTGTTATACATAGCAATGGTCTGTTATACATAGTCTGTTATACATAGCAACGGTCTGTTATACATAGTCTGTTATACATAGCAACGGTCTGTTATACATAGCAACGGTCTGTTATACATAGCAACGGTCTGTTATACATAGTCTGTTATACATAGCAACGGTCTGTTATACATAGCAA